>CAUYQV010065884.1:0-35002 GCA_963574575.1 Galagoides demidoff | reverse complement strand
GGCTACAACCAAAATAAAAATAACTGGGCGTTGTGATGGGCACCTGTGGTCCCAGCTACTTGGGAGGCTGAGGCAGGAGACTCACTTGAGCCCAGGAGTTGGAGGTTGCTATGAGCTGTGATGCCATAGCACTCTACCCAGAGGGATAGCTTGAGGCTCCATCTCAAAAAAAAAAAAAAAAAAAAAAAGACTAGTTTTTCCTCCTTTGAATCTGCTTTGGCTTTGTTGTGTGTGTGTGTGTGCGCACGTGTGTGTTTTCATCAAAGTGCTTGGGCCCATCTGTGTGGGTTTAGGCCTGGATTTCCCATCCCATTCATTCTGCATATGTCTCTCCCTCTGAAAGTCCACATGGATTTTATTACTGTTGCTCTATTATATGCTTCATTTATAATTTTATAATACAAAGTTGGATAGATTTATTCCTCTGATGATGTTTTTTAATTGCTTTAGTTATTCTGATTCTTTTGTATATCCACATAAGCTTAGAATATTCTTGTCCATTATTACAAAATTCTTGCCTGGATTTTTGTAAGAATTATATTAGCCCTATGTATCACTTTGAAGAGAATTGACGTGTTTATTATGTTGTATTCGAATCCATACACGTAATGTCTATTTATTTAGATCTTCTTTGATTTTTTTAATCAGAATGGTATAGTTTTCAACATAAAAGTCCTATAATGTTATGTTAGATTCACACCTGAGTATTTCCTTTTATTTTTCTTACAGCATTTACAAGTGGTACTGCATTTTCCATTTTAGTAGTAATCTGTTTATTGTTAGTATGTGGGAATGCCATTGGGTTTTGTGTGTTTATCTTGTACGGTGAAAATGTGCTGGACTCCTTTTATTCATTCTAGGAGTTATAGAAAAATTTATTTATTTTTTCCAATGTAGTCAATCATGCCATTTCCAAATGAAGACTGTTTTATTTCTGGATGACATTATTTTCTTTTTCTTCCTTTTGTACTGCCTAAAGCGTTCAGTGCTATGTGGATGTGGAATAAAATAGGTGAAAGAAAATATCCTTGCTTTAATCCCAAGGTGAGAGCAAACATCTTTGATTTATTCTCAGTCTTAGGGGAAAATATTTAATCTTACAGAATTCAGTAAGTCAGTAGCAAGGTGGTTTTTGTGAATGTCCTTTAGCAAGTAGGGGACATTTGCCTCTATTCCAATTTCTAAGACTCTTTATCTTGAATTGGTATAGAATTTTGTTGAATGCTTTTTCTTTATTACTTGATAGGATAATTCAATTTTTAGCTCATTAATGTGGTGGGATACATTGATTAGTTATTTAATATAGAACCAGCCTTGCATCCCTGAAATAAATCCCACTCGATAATGGTGTATAATTTTGGATAGATAGATAATGGATTGGGATATTTGTCTTTAAATATCTTTATTCACATTGTTGTAATCTGATTTTAGTATAAAGATAATAATAGATTTATAAAATGATTTAGGAAGTGTTCCTTCCTCTTTTATTTTCTAGAATAGATTTAGAAAATTTAGATTTAGGATTAGACTTAATTCTATAAAGGTTTGAGGAATTCTGTAGTTAAACCATTTGGGTGCATAGATTTGTTTGTGTTAGTTTTTATATGTATTATCTGTTAGTTTTATACACCACAAATCAACTTTCCCTGGCAAATACAGGGTTATTTGAATTATTTATATAATTTTGGGTGATTTGTGGTAGTTCATATTTTTTGGAAAGACTTTGTCCATTTCGTTTAAGGTGCCAAATTTATGTGTGTAGAATTTTTCATATTATTTCTGAAATATCATTTGGTGTCGGGCAGCCCCAGAGAGAGGTCATGTGGTTTCCTTTTGGGTATTGGTAATCTCTGTCTTCTCTCCTTATTCTCTGTCAGTCTTGCCCCATTTGTCAATTTTACTGTTTCTTTGTTCAATAATCCTTTGTTATTGTTTTCTATTTTAAGCCCCATTGATTTATGCTGCTATGTCCATTGTCTCCCTGCCGCTTGCTTTGGGTTTCCTTTGCCCTTCTTCTGTCTCGGTACTTGAGGTGGAAGCTTAAAATTATTGATATAAGATTTATGTGCTTTACTAATGTATGCGCTTAGTGCTATAAAATTTTCTTAACAGAATTTTCTTTTAACACGGTTTTACTGTGTTCTATAAATATGAGTATTTTTATATTTTCTTTTCCATTTATTTCAAAGTATTTTATATTTTCCAGGAGAGTTCCTCTTTTACCCATCAAGTATTGTTTTCACATTTATTTTTCATTTGTGTATTTTCACGGCATGCAGGGGCAATTCTGCTACATTTATAAATCGCCTTGTGGTGACATCAGGCTTTCAGTGCACCCCACTCGCTGTACCCACAGAGCAGCCTCACAACATCCACTCCCCTCCCACATCCCCTGCCCTCCTCTGAGACTCCACTTCCCACTGACCCACACTCGGCTTCCTGTGTGCCCATGGTTTAGCCACCCCATGTGAGGGAGAACACGTGCTATTTGTCCTCCTCTGCACCAGTCGGTTCCCTTTAGAGAACAGTCTCCAGTTCCACCCATGTTGCTACAAAAGAAACAATTTCATTTTTTTTTTTTTATAGCTGAATAGTTCTAGATTTTCCTTACCAGTTGTCCACTGAGGAACTCTTAGGTTAATCCCATATTTCTGCTGTTGTGAACAGACTGTGATAAACATAAAACTTCAGGCATCTTTTTGCATAGTGATTTATTTTCCTTTGGTTAAATACCCACTAATGGGATAGCTGGGTCATATGGTAGTTTCATTTCTTAGTTTTCTAAGAAATGTCCATACCATTTTCCACAGAGGAAATGCACTAATTTACATTCCCACCTTACAGTGTGTAAGAGTTCCCATTTCTCTGAATTCTCATTAACGTTTGTAAGAGGACATTTCATTGTGATTTAAATTTTGATTTTCAGATGATTAGTGATAGTGGATATTTTTCATATGCTTGTTGGACATTTGATTGTCTTCTCCTGAAAAATGTCTATTCATGTCCTTGGCCTGCTTTTTAATGGAGTAAATTGTTTTTTTGTTGTTGAGCTGAGTGAATTCTTTATAAATTCTGAGTATTAGTCCCCTGATGAATGTATAGTTTACAGACATTCTTCAGGTTGTCTGTTCATTTTGTTGATCATTTCTTTGTTATGCAGAAACTTTATAGTATAATTATGTCCCATTTGTTTACTTTTGTTTTTGGTGCCCATGCTTTGGGATTTTTTTTTTAATTCAAAATATTAATAGGGTAAAACAGTTTTGGTTACATGGACAGCTTATATAATGATTGAATTAGGGTTATAAACATCCCATTGATTCCTTGTCTAGACCAAGGTCTAGAAGAGTTTTTCCCTAGTTCTCCTCTAGAATTTTCTAGTTTCAAGTTTTACTATCAAGTCATTAATTCCTCTAGATTTGGTTTTTATATATGGTGAGAGATGTGGGTTGAGTTTCATTCTTCAGCATATTGATGTCTAGTTTATTTGCAAGTGTGTTGTTTAGTTCCCACGGGTCTGAAGACTCTTATATTACTGATTCTAACATTGATTACATTGTGATTGATAACTTTCTATCATTTAAATTAGTTTAAATTTATTCAGGTATACTTTAGGATATGGTCTATCTTAGCATCTGTCTTATGGGCACTTGGAAACAATTTTTTGTTGTTATTATTGGTGGCAGGTTCTATAAATGTCAACTGGATCTTGTAGGTTGATGGTTATCTGTATTAGTTCCCATGGGTTTTCTTACAACTACCTCAAATTAGGTGGTTTCAAACAAAAATATTCTCCTATTTCTGGAACACAGGAGTCTGAAATTAGTTTTACTGGGCTGCAATCAAGTGCTAGTTGGGTGGATCACACTCCCAGCTCTGGCTCCTTTTGGGGCTGTGAGGCATGACCTGTCACCGTGTCCTCCAGTGTTCTGTAGCTGTGTCATTCCTTGACTATACCTCTGTCATGCCAATTTCCAAGGCCAGCGCCTTCCACCCTTTCTTAGTTCCACTTTACTCCCTGTCTGTATCATCTCCCTCTTTCTCATCTAAATAATTCAAATCAGGTATGTAACTCTGGATATAATTTATCCTTGGGTAAACATTATTTATATCCAAAGTACAATAGTGAGGAAGGTATACATAATGGTTATACACGTCTATTCCAAACAGTAGAACACAGAAAGAGTACAAGGTGTCATTGGACCTGAGCAATTTTGAAATCCAGCAAGAAAAATTTTGGTAGGTTTCAAGACATGCTCTTTGGATCAGTTATTCACTCTCTGGGCTCAGGAGTTTATCCTCTAGGTTTGTAGCCTTGTCCTAGAAGTGAGACTTCCTCATTCATGTAAGGAGACACATGTGTAGCAGAGGAGTTTTATAAGTCTGCATCCTGCTTGTGGGATTTGGGGGTTCTGTAATCCTTCTTTCATTTTTTTCCTTTCAGTACAAGCTGGTAGTCCTTCCCCTGATACAACAGTCTCAAAAATTTGTGGATATCTCTATATTTCATGACGGAATATAATGTACCTATAAATATCAAACAATTATATCTCCTTTCTAGATATGCCTTGGGTAATGTCATGGCTATTCCTGGTTTCTGCTGAGATAGTGGAGTGGATCCATGAGCTACAAACCCCATATCCTCAGCAGCAATCAAAGCTTTCAGGCCTGCATCGTTGGTTTCTTCTGTATCCTTACAGGTCGTCAGTCAAGCTCTTGTATCAGCTCATTCTTTCCTTTGTCCCTTCATTCTGCTATTGGTTCCCTTCATGAGATTTTTTTATAATTTTATTCTTTTTGTTTTTCAAAGACTGTAATTTTTTTGTCACATAACTCAGGTGAGACTATTTTCTTAACTCCAGGTATATTTCTTTTTTTTTTATTAGATCATAATTGTGTACACTAATTCTATCATAGGATACAGTGTGTTGTTTCCGTATACAGTTTGAAAAACTCTCATCCAACTGGCAAATATAGCCATCATATCTTTCTCATAATTGTTGTGTTAAGACATTTATGTTTAACATTTAGAAAGATTCACATGTACCCTTATAGGATAAATCATAGGCGTGATCCCCACAATTTCCTTCCCCTCACCCATCCTCTCCCCTCCCCTCCCTTTCCCCTTTCCCTGTAATCTTGGATTCCATTTGGATTATAGCTTCACAATCACTAGGTCATGGAAGAAGCCCAAGTGCCCATCAACCCATAAATGGATCAATAAATTATGGTATATGTACACCATGGAATACTACACAGCCATAAAGAAAGATGGAGACTTTGCCTCCTTCATGTTTACATGGATGGGAGCTGGAAATGTTCTTCTTAGCAAAGTATCTCAAGAGTGGAAGAAAAAGTACGCAATGTACTCAACCCTATTATATTGAAACTCCAGGTATATTTCTAATTGCTTATTTAAATATTATTTTGATGCCTCCTTTAACTTTTTTGTCACATATTTCAATATCTCTACTACTCTACTTTTGTGTTTGCATTTATTTTTGCCTTTTTCACTCAGTGGGAGATCTTTCTGATTCTTTCTATGTTTACTGAATTTTTTAAAACCTGCATATTTGAAAAATTATGTGAGAGACTCTGGACATTACTTAAAGCTTCTGGTTTGTTTGACTTTTGTTAATGGTGCTCTGACAAGGAAAAAAGAATGCTACTTTGTCTTTGGTAGGTGGGAACAGAACTCCAGTTTCCCCATTCAGCCTCTGGTGTCAACTAAACATGGGGAGTTTTCATTACTGCTGGGTGGGGTAAAATTTCTCATTCTCTACTAAGCCTCCACTAATATGTCCAAGGATAGAAGGAAGGGTGCATCATTGTGTTCCTCATGTAGCCTCCACACTGGGGCTGGTGGGTTTGGAACAAGTTAGTTGTGAAAGTTCTGCCTCTCCACTCAACCTTCTTTGGCAGGCATCATCTCATCACAGAGAGAGAGGCACCTTATAACATTAGATGGGGGAGCAAGTTGAAGTTCAGGTGCCTTTCATGGTTTTCTCTATACTTGGGGGGACAAACCACCATACTTCATGACAACCTGCCTGCCCCCTACGTCAGCAGATGAAAGTCCCAGATCCCGATAGCCCTTTTGGATATCACCTGGGCGAGTGTAGGGGATGGATCAGGGTGCATAGTTACAACATCATGAGGGTGGAAATGCAGCCTCTTGCCCCTTCTCTCAGGCTTTGATTGCAGTAGAGAGCATTTTTCTTGAGCTATTTATCTGCAATCAAGCATTTATATCTAAAATTTCCCTATTTTGCCAGATTGCTGTATCTTTGTCCTTTAGATAAAGACAGCAGGAGATTGCGGAGCTTTTCGTCTGCTGCCATTGGCATTTCCGGGTTGCTGGCCTTTTCAGTACTACCTCTGAGATTCCAGTGGCAAAAACAGAAAGTATAAGGAACTTCCCATGTGTGTTTTTTGGGTGGTAAGGTCCCTAGTAAATCTGTCCTATTATTTTCTCCCTTTGAGAGTTTTCTTGTTTGGTTTTATATATGATGTCTAGGGTTTGGGGTTCTGCTTAGTGGGAAAAACATTGAAAGGTATGTTCCCCTCCTTTTCTGGAAGTGAAACTCTACTATTAGCTTTGTCGGTGGTATTGTATCTATCTATATTTATCTATATATCATCTATTTATCATCAAGATGCTGATTAGTTAGTAGTCCAAAAGAGTGTGTTGTTCATTATTCTATGATCATTTCTTGCCATTTTCCCCCAAAGGTTATTTTTAAACAATAATAGCATATAACATATGTGACGAAATGTTGACTAAGATTGCTTTTGTTCTAAATTTATACGCAGAAAAATATGCTCTATTTGCTAGTTTTCATTGATAGCATTAGAATAGCTATATTGATTTATATTCTATTATTCTGCAAAATAATTGAATCATAAAAGGGTTAAGTGTTCAGTGACTTCCTAGGTGTATCTAGGTAATGTGATATAATCAGGCTACTAAGATACACCCTCCAGCAAGGAGAGTACATAAAACTGTTGACCTAAAGCTAGAAATTATTTCAGAGAAAATGATTTCCAATTAAATGTAATTCCTGTTTCGGTGAAGGTGCCATCAGCATTGTAGATGAACTTTTCTTTATTGCAGAAACAAACCATTATCAACAAGTAATCAAAGATTCCAAAACCTCTATGTTTGCTTTTTTCTAATAAACTAGGTTTCAATCTATTTAAGACCTTCTTAATAACAGGAAAGTGCTGCTCTGCTCGTACTAATACCTGTAATACAAAACGTAGACTGACTTACACGATCAGCATATTATTAGTTATTCAGTAATCAGGACACTTGCAAGGAAACAACCCGTAGCCAGAAATTTTGTGTGAACAATGCTGTTCACACTGCGGTTCTGTAATAGTGACCAGCTGCACCTACTGAACAATCTCATTTGCTTTTTATTACTTCTTCTTTTTAACTTTACTACTAAAGTGCTGAGGCAGCTGAGTACGCACAGAGGCACTTTTTGAATACTAATCTCTTAGACAGCAACCTCCGTTATATCAAATACTTTTCTTAATGGAAAAAAGAAAATAGAAAGTTTCAATACTAACTTAATTTAGAATCTACCATTTTTTCCTTATGAGATGTAAATTTCCACCACCTGATTATTCTTTTTATTACTTTAGTCGGGTAAATGTCATTTGCAGAACTCCTGAGCTGCTACAGAACACTATTTATAGCAAAAAAAAAAAAAAAATCTACTGCTACTTTAATCATATTGACACACTTTATAGCTATGCTGTAAAGTATTTTTTATACCTGACACTTATGACAGAAAACCAAATCAAACTGAGCCTTAATGATTGCTGTTCTTCTCTGAATATACAAAATGCAAAAATGTAATAATGACTAAAATATATTTTCAGGAATTTTGTTAAAGAATCAATTTATTATTCAAAAACAAAGAAAAGCGAAGTTTAGGTTAGATCTGAAAAAATATGTGATTAGATAATGAAAATAATAAAGCCTTTATTTCTTTATGCTAATTAACCTTTGAAATGGGAAACAGTTTCAATATTTGCGTCTAACAGACAACAAGGAAAACCTAAAATTAACCTTCTAAACATCATCATAAAATTATTTTCTTGATTCCGAACTACTTATGGAAACCAATCATAAGTTAATTAGTGCGTAAGCTATTAAAATGCCAATTTAAATGCCCAATTATGTTAATTACAAATGTTCATTATAACAAATCCAGTGTTCTTTCCTCTAATGTTAATGGTATATGGATTTCCCACAAAATCTTCTAGTTGAAATATCCCCTTTGCTTTGATCATTCTCTCTTCAAATTAGTTGTGTACATCTGTCTCCATGGTGGGGGTCATCAACATATGAATGAATGCAAAGTGACCAGATTCAAATGTTACTCTGGAAAGTTGATGTCGCTTAATGACCAGCTATAAAATCAGCTGAATAAAAAGATAAAATTTCTATCAAGTATATATAGTCCTGCTCTCTAGTTAATAATTACACCTGAGCAATCCCATCAGTGGGGACACAAATCTTTTTGACCTTTATGTCATATAGTATTGGTATTGAGATAATCTGTTACATTATATAATCTTTAATATTTACATGAGAAATGTCAACTTAGTGTGTTGATCCACAACTAGAATATTTTTCTAAATTCTCGAATTAGTCTTACCTTATGTCAAATGTTTTGTTATATGGTACATACTAACTACCTAGGAAAAATAAAAACATGTGTTAGTAGATCCACCCCATAAGCATAATTTCCTGAGATTCCCTCTGTTCATGTTATTTTGAAAATTTCTGAATATTTCCCACTTTTTCAACACTTCACTCCTATGATAATAATTTTCTTCCTATATTCTTTTTCTCATACCAAAAATATAATGTTAATCAGTCAGAGCCTGAATATGATCTCTTAAGGCTAAAGACCTGGCACACATTCTACGAATTTAATGCAAAAAATTATTAGATCATTTTAGATGGTAGCCCCATTTTAAAGTGTTCAACTTCTCATTCTTACTGCCATGGTGAGATCCATTTTTCAATTACTGGAGGATATTTCCACACCGTGTGTACCTTCTACAAAAGCACTGATATTCTATTTTTTTTTTTTTTTTGTCAGAGAAAAGATTTATTTACTATGCCCACAAGGGAGAAAATACAGAGTGACAACCCAGTTTTCCAAAGGAGTTCAGATATCTTTATACAGGTCTTTTAGAGGGGACGGGGGAATTGAGGAGTATAGAACATTAAATGGTTGCTAAGGAGGTTGCTAGGGAGGACAGAGGGATGGGGGACAAGTAGATTGGCTTGTAGGTTAGCCTGGGAGACAGGGGTTTCTGACCCAGATGATGTGGGCCAGGTCCACCTACATTCCCAACCCTCCTTCATTTCCTATATTCCAAACACGATCTCTGCATCCTCCCAGGTTCACACTCTTCTACAAAATTACCGATATTCTTGGCAACTCAATCACAGAACATCTGCTTATATTGATCCTCTAGTTGGAAAACAATGAGAGAAACTTTTCTGTTCTTTCTCTGTGCTGTTGATATCCTTGTAAGGCACGATTGCATATTAATGACTCTCGAGATGCCTACTTGTTTGAATTTGAATGGTCAGAAATAAAACGGAGCACTACTGAGTTATAAAACAGAAATAAACTATATTTGCTAAATACTTTCTCCACCGAATGAAAACATACACACATAACATAAAAGTAAAGTGAATGAAACATTTTAAAAAGAAGTTTTTCTTGTTTATAATCTTCCTTCTCCAGTTACATGACAACTAACGTAGTATTCATGGTCAAATTTCACTTTTGAGACCATCTGCTCTATGCAAGATGTCATGGAAATAAAAGCTGTTTTGAAATGAAAAGAGAACAAAAATCTTATTCAGAGAACACCTCCCAGCTGTGTTACCAGTGGCTGTGTAATCATCTTTCATTATACATGCCGCCTGGTGTATGGAGGGTGATTAGGAATGCAAACCCAATGTTCAGAATTTGTACATTTCTTCTCCGACCAGATCTGCTCAACGAGGAATGTAGCTTTGCAATTCAATTGAATCTTATGAAATGTTTTGCTAAGCCATTCCATAGTAACTTACTGATCATCCTAATATTGTAAAAGACAAAGACACAAAGTGAAATTCCTACATCTATAGAATATTGGTGCTAAGCAGTGTAGGACTAAGGAAATTCAAGCCCATGCTACTCTCATCTTTATTCTGTTTTCTTTCTTCCCATTGATTTTTATTAAACATGAAAGTCCAGTGCTACAAGATACACAGTACATTTATGTCTCTTTCTGATGTAGACACATATAATTCCTTTTTTATTTTCTCCCAAAGATGAGCTATCGTATAAGTTTTAGGGATATCTATTCAGGCATTCAATCTCTTTAATGACATAGCTATAATATATAACTAGATAATAGATAGTAGTTTAAGTAGAAACATAACAGACATCATTTTGTAGTTCACTTTTGCAATTAATTTATCTCATAATATAGATAATAGCTTTTAATTCAGTCTTACACTTAATTTATCTCAGAGATCATCCCATAGTGGATAACGAAAGCTGATTCTATTCATAGCTGTTTATTATTTTATTGTACACATCTCATGTCTAGCTCTCTGTTGCTGCAAAACACACTATCCTAAAACTCATTGGTTAAAATAACTGCGGTTTTATCATCTCTACCTTTTTTAATGAGTAAAGAATATCAGCTAGGTTCACTCAGTAACATTTAGATGATGGCTGAGTGGGGCTGGGAAATACAAATGGACACATCCCCATCTCTGGGGCTGAGCTCTGCTGGCCTTTCACCAAGTGGTCTCCATTTGGTACTTTCAACATAGTACTTGAGTTTCTTATGAAACTACTCTGACTGGGTGCAGTGACTCACACCTGTAATCTCAGTACTCTGGAAGGCCAAGGCAGGAGAATTCCTTGAACTCTGGAGTTCAAAACCAGCCTGAGTAAGACAGAGACCATGTCTCTATTAAAAATAGAAAAACACCAGCCAGGTGTTGTGGTGGGTGCCTTGTAATTCCAACTACTCAGGAGGCTGAGGCAGGAGGATCATTTGAACCCAGGAGTTTGAGGTTGCTGTGAGCTATCCTGAGGCAACAACACTCTAGCTTGGGTGACAGAGACTCTGTCTCAAAAAACAAAAGCAAAAACATCAAAATAAAACTCTCAATTCATGATACCAAGGTGCTTCCAGTCCTCTCAAAGCTCCTGCTTCAAATTGGCACAGTTTCATATCCTCCATAATCTACTGACCAGCCCAGATCAAGGAGGATGGAAAAGTTTTTAATTCTCAATAGGAGTATTAAAGAATCTCACACTATTCTCTTGACAAAGACTAGACATACTATTGTATAGAATTTTTTAATTATACTATATTGGAAGCATTTTATCAGAAATGTATTAATAATCTAAATGCGATGATTTGAATTTACACGTTGATGAATATTGTCAAATATTTTGTGCAGAAGTATTTTCATTGTCTTATTTCTCTTTGTTTATCTTGACAATACTCAACATAAAATAAGGTGTTTCAAAATATTTGAAGAAATAAGGAGCACAGAACTAAAAAGTAGGAGGTATTGTGGATAAATGAAAAGAACAGCAGGAAAACATATAGTTATAGAAATTAAAAAATAAGCTGTAAAAAAGCTAATATTTGAATGTCATCCTCTTTGTGTCTGTTTTTCTCTGTTCAAACAGAGAGGTGAATTACATTACCTCTAAGGCCAAATTGTGTCATCCATGATGATACATTTTTTTTTTAATTTTTAAAAATGTTCCCTGAGAAGATAACTTTAAAATATTTTTGCTCTTGAAAGACAGTTTCTTTTAGAGAGGACATGCAAAACGGAACCATTTATGTGTTCCTGCCCCTTAACATTTATGTCTCAATTAAGTATGACTGGTTAGCTTTGATATCATCATCCTTATCAAGATATATGTTGACAGCAGCTCTTATTATATGGGATGGTGTATCTATTATTTGGTCATATTAATATTTATGTAAATATTACTATTTCTCACTAATTATTGTAACATTTAAGAATAAGTCAGACTCTAGAGATCAAACAACACCTAGTCAGAAGCACATAATGTCAGTAGGTCAACAATTGCTTTATTCAAGCTAGAACAATTTTTTAAATAAGAATTTCAGCTAACTACGATTTATATATGTGCAGTTGAAGATATGTCAAAATTGATTATATCATAAAATATCTCATATATTAATTAAAAATTATTGGAAGTAAATTACTTGAATATAGATTTCAGCTGATAATTTCACAAAAGTTAAAAAATAATACTCATGAGGCCTGCAATAATTGAAGCAGCAAAAATAATTGTAGAAATCACATAGAAGTAAAAATTCTTGGTGGATATATCTAAACTGCTGAAGTTCTGCCTTTGAAGCTGTAGAAAAACGCTGTTATTTACAGCTTATCAAAGTCATTTTAAAAAGTATTCTCTTTTTCTAATACTTATTTTTCATTAAAGTGCTATTTCATTTATGCAAACCATGCATTGGTCAAATATCGAAAACAATGAAGTAATGAAAAGTTAAAATGGAAAGTTACAAATAAAACTCAAACCGTTCTGCATCTCCTTTAATGTTGCCTGCTTATTTTAAATAGAATTTACATCGTGGGCATCATCTAAGCTTATGTTTTGGAAATTTCTTTGTATTAGTTTATTACAATGAGGAACCGAGTGGAGAGAAGAGACAGGTGACAATTATTCTTGGTTAACTATGATTTGAAAACAATATATAATAAAAAAGACTTTTGAAGGTTTAACATTTGAAAATAACAACAAAAATTCTATTTCCTATTCTACTAGTCTTTTTTTCTCAGATAAAATCTTAATGGTAACTTGTGTAACAGTTGACTTCATGATGTTTGTGGATGTAGTTAAAGAACATGATGTCCTCTCTCTCTCTCTCTGCCTCCCCCTCAGCATGCCCTCAGCTCTTTGATGGTGTACTTTTCTCTCCACATAAACTGTACTTGAATTCTCGAATTCTCATAATGACTCCCCCCATCAACGAGTTTAAGCTACAAAGCTTGTGCTGTGCTAATTCCCCACAATTTACCATTTTCAATTTAATATGCATTCACATTCATGTTGAGGCTGCTAAACCACTTTCTTACTGAGAGTTCCCAATTTGGTTGATTTTTATACGGTGACATTCCTTGTCCTTCTCCTCTCCCCATGCCTTGTTGGGTGGCCTTTCTGTTAGGGTGTCCTCTGGATTTATGACTGTACTCTCCTTAGCAGGGGTTAATCATTGTTGTTTTAAAATAATGTACTTCTGGGGACTTTTCAAACAATGATAATATGATCATCAATCACGTTTATTGTATGATATATGTGGCATTTATTTTCTTTTGTGTATTATTTCTTTAATCTTTATTCTTAAAATATATTAATAAGATAGAGTCCTTCTTTCAGTTTTGTTTTTTTTTCTTTTTCGAGTGAGAATATTGAGACCAAGAGATGCTGAGTGGCTTGGCTAAATTTGACTTTATGTCCCTCGTGAGACAGAGGGACATAGTGCCTGTACAGCCCCCTCTTTTCATCCATTCATTCAACACGCCATGTTTTCATGGCCCTCGTGACATGCCTCTGTGTTACTAGTGAGTTTCAGAGGGTCCAGGGCTCCTCAAACTTTTTAAACAGGGGGCCAGTTCACTGTCCCTCAGACCATTGGCAGGCTGAACTGCAGTCCCCAAGATGAGTCAGCTGCTAAGCAGGACAGGCAGCAGCGGTAAAAGCACGCAGTAGGCCGGATAAATGTCCTTGGTGGGCAGTAGTTGAGGATGCCTGGATATCGCCCCTTGACCAGTAGAATTGACAGTTGCTGAGAAAGGGTTGACGTTGGTCAAGGATGACAGTTCTGCCCAGAAATAACAAGGAAAAGTGCACTGTGTGCAAATTTGAAGTGGAGTTTGTGGGAAGAAAGTTTTTCTTATGTTTAAGCTGAGAATGGAAAAAATGGGTCGGATTTAGCTCTACAAAACATGCTTATGAGAGACAGGAGGCACTGGGCGATGCCTAAGAAAATGACATTTTCAAAGAGAATATGTCCAGTTTCATATACTGAAAAGAGGAGATTTACCTGGATTGGAGACAGATTCTCCCAAGTGTTTTCAGTTGATTGTTTCCTATGTGTAATTTGTTTCCAGTCTCTTTAAGGGTAAATATATTTTGTTACAATTATGTATATTTTCTGTAAGACAGGATATTTTATGTAATTATGTGTATTTTCTATAATTTCAGCATTATTTTCTGTAGGAGCATGATAAAATATCATTTAGCAACAGTTAGAACTTCTCTCAATCTAACATCCAGTGAAAATGACGACCAGCTCTCTCGGTTGTGTCTTCACAGACGTCTAGTTGATAGAGAAATGCATGAACCTTCCCAGACAAAAATGTGCATGGGATTAGCATAATGTTCTGAAGCCTTTTTATTAAGGTGATACCTGAAATTCTTTTCTAGGTCTGTAAATTTTCCTCTGTGACACAATGCCTGAACAGCATAATGCTGATATAAGAGAGACAGATCAACCAAACAGAATAAATATCCTGACAGTGATTATGCTACTATGAATACGCATCATAGTCTGAAGAAGTAAGTTACTTAACCAGGATTTTGAGACATTTATTGAACAAATGATAAAAATCAGTTTTGCTCCTTGACTTCTCCTTCCCTCAACCACCCAGATTTTCAAAATTACAAATGACTGTTTCATATAAATTTGTAACGGCAAACCTGGAGTGAGCTTTCTTGGTCTGCATTTTGGCATGCAATAGGGCAGGCCTCTCACGTGGGAAAAATCTGTGAAATAAACAAAGAATGTTTGATGCATTTGAATAAATACAAATAAGCTTTATTTCATGACTTTATCATTAATAAATTATAAACATAAAAAATTCAACAGAAAGCTTAGAAACATACTAGCAACACAGATAACAGGTGAGAACTTGATATTTGGAGATAAATAAGTATACGCACACTGTATGTATGCAGTTTGTGTAAAGTAATAGGGAAATTCCTAACAGGCAGAGGGAATAGTTGGTAAAATATGAGCAGGTCGTTCTGAGTGGGATTGAACTTCCATTGTAAGTTAAGATTTCAAAACACGAAGAAATGCCACATCCATTGTAAACTCTCTTAGTGTGCCTTACAGAACACAGCCAGCGATTGACAAATTAAAAATAAATAAAGAATCTTCACTCCTCTGTGAAATTCCTTTCTCTGTTGCTGCTGGATGAAACCAAGCTCACTTCTGATGGTGTCACTCTACTGCCGCTCTGTCAAGATCAGGCTTTCCTCTCTCACGCCCCCAGCCCACAGTTTCCAGAGCTGCAGCAGGACCCCTTCATTGCTGTTTCTAAGTCATCGTCCTTTCCCTTTGTTTAAATCTCGTGTCACCAGATTAAACAGGTCTTCCTCTATCTTTGACGCCACCACCTGTTCCTGTCTGGGCTCTGCTGTGCCTTGCCTGGGTCTCCCCACACGTGGATGATCACGGCACACGGAGAAACGCAATTTCCTACCTCACTGCCCTTGCTTCTCGCTTCCTTGGGCTCCTCTCATTTTGTCTTTCATCCTCAGTAGCCACTTTGTTAATGTCATTACTGTTAATTGAAACACTTCTGGAACCTCAATTTCAAATATTTTATTCTCCAACCACCAGTTCTGATCTTTCAAACTCATTTGCTCCGAAGCCCAAACTCTAACACTCCTTAACTCCACTTGAGCCCACACCCCAGGGATGCTGCACCGTCCTGCGGCTCCTTCACAGTCTCACTTTCCTCTTCATACGTCGTAACTCCGGGGATGAATCGTGATATTCACTAATCTCGATTGATACTCATTCCTTTGCCCTCTTTCATTTCATTTAACTTACATGGAAAAACCTATACCACATAACAGGAAAGAATAAAATTATGCTGACTGGTCACATGTTATTATTTTTTTTAAATCACTTAACTAAAATAGCACTTAATGCTACTGTCTCTAAACAATTTATTCTCTCTTTAAAAACTGCTCTATGTAGCCTTCTCTCTAAACCTCACAGACCTTCTTTTCATCCTTACTCACAAATGATCACAATTCTTACTAAAAATAAAGAAAAAACTATAGACCTTTGAGCATAGTTTCCACAAGCTTCCTCTGCTATGTCCTTTACCTTTTATCATACAAATATAAAATATTACATTCTCTGTTGCATAGTCACATATTTGACTTCGTAGCCCAAGTTATGAAATACATTTTCTTAGAGTAGAACACCAGGAAACAGGGCTGAGACTGCAGGTAGGGGTGTGAAGAGGGGGTGTAGGTGTGAAAATATAACTAAGGAGGGTCCGATAATCAAACTCAGCTTCAACCGGCTTGCCAGCTGTCTATGTCACCTTATACGAACTTTGGCTACGTCCAATATCATTTGCATCCACTCTTGAAACCAGCAGTTGTTACCAGGTGTGGGAATGTTCAACCCATGTCTCAAGGCCGTGTGGAGATTTTATGAGGACTTTTTTGGTCATTCTTGTTGTTGAAAGTTCATTGAGCTCTAACAATGTGATAGGTGTCACAAAACATTAGACCCAGAACCTTCCCAGTGGGCTTACAATCTAATCTAAGACATGAATCAGATGTAAATGTTGCTGCTATTTTGCTATTCATGAAAATGAGATATTAACTGCATTAGTGCAGGAACAGAGTCTCTGGGATCAATGGCTTTTTATGCAGCCTTCTCCATACAAGTAGACACAACTGCTTATATTTATTATTCTTTAAAGTATAGTCAGCAAGTATTTGGTCAGCTAGCATTTCTCCACATTTGGTGATATTGTGATGTCCACAAGTGTCTGTATAGGTAGAGCCACCAAACTCCCATTTCTGAAAACCAGGGTTCAAATTGACCTTGAGTCCGGAAGAAAAAGTTTTGCTAAATATTTAGAAAAACACTATTATTCAAAATAGGACTTAAGGAAAAATAGCTAAGGGAGGCAATGTCCTGTTTGGAGTTCCTAGAAGGTGCACAGTGCAGGCTGGCAAGTGCCCTTACATTCCAGGTCATTTGTCCTCAGAGCCCAGAGATAAAAACACACTTTTTTGGTTCAGTTTGGGCATCTGCCCAGGGAAAGTATGTCTGAGAGCAGAGCCTGCTCAGAACTTCACGGATCACGGTCTGGACTTTTTTGCTTATTAGTGGCAGCAGATACCACAAAAATTTTGCGTGGACTTTCTTTTTCTTTTCTTTCTTCTTCTTCTTTTTTTTTTTTTTTTTGCTCATCAGCTTTTGTTACTATGTGTGTTTTTATTTTTAATGTGTGGCTGAAGACAACTTTTCTACCAGTGTGCCACACAGAAATCAAAAGATTGAACACCCCGTAAGTACAAAAATGGGAAGAAACCCAAATCTAGGATTTACTACCCAAATTCCTCACAACGGCACAAAGATTGACCCCTAAACTGGAATATTGCTCCTTCAATTTGTGAGACTCTGTAAGACCTCAGACCCCTTTCTGGGAGGCTTCTTTTTCCCAGTCTGTCTGATCCCTCTAGACAGAACCTACTTCACTTTCTCATTCAATAAAAGCTGCTTGCTTTTAGCTACATGGAGCGTCCTGATCTTCTGTTCACCAAGGATCACCAGGAAACTAAAACTCCCTCCACGCGGAGGCTGGTAACAATTCCGTCCTCTCTCACTTTCTCAGGAACATTGTTCCTCTCTCCCTTTGCTGCTTAGTCAGTCTTTTAACCATTTAATTTTCTTCCATTGTTCTTAAATATGCTGCTGCTTCTATTTTAGAAGCAGGATCAAGTACACACCTTCTGGAGCTCATATTTTCTCCTAGCTGCCACTCTGCTTTCTTTGGGGTTATATCATTGCTTTTTATACATTCTCTGCCTACTGTTTTCAGTTTCTTTCTCTCATTTTTCCTTGAAACTCTTTCGTTCACATCTTGCATTCCATGACTTTCATCTGATTTGAGTTCAGACCATTCGTTAGTCTTTAATTTATTTTCTGTATCAGCAGCATCTGACAGAGTCGGCTGCTTTTCTACATCAAATCCTTTGTCCCTTAGCACAGAGCCGCCTGGGTGTTCCATGCTCCCTGGCCACTCTTTCTCTGTATAATGGGCAAATGAACAACTCTAGCCTAGATTGTTACATCTCTTCTTGGCTATCCACAGGTCTTCACATTAAAGCATGTCCACAAGAATTGATCTTCCTAACACTATTGTCTTCTATGATATCTGCCTTATGTCTATTAATGGCATCTCCCTCTCTCTAATTGCTTGAGTAATATGACTTGCTAACAAATCCTAAAATCTCTGCCTATAGAATATTTCTCCTTGTCCACACCTCCATGCACCCTCTGGACGACTGCGTTCATATGGTCTCCAGTCTCCCTGCCTCTTCTCTTTCCTCTCTACAGTTTAATTTAGAAACAGCAGCCTATATAGTTTTTTAATATACAAATTACATAAAATAATTCCTCAGATTGAAGTGTTCCTTAGTTGATTTCAGTCTCACTAAGACATTAAATCAAAAGTAAAGAGCTTTGAATGTCTCGCAGCTCTCCACAGCAGGCCTTCCACAGCTGTCCCTCTGACCCATCTCTAGATACTCTCAACCTTGTATACCTGGTCTCCACTCTTTCCCATGCCAAGCACACTTGCCACAATCTGTGTAAATATCTGCCTTGCTTTCAGTTTGTTTCTAGAATTGACATTCGGTAGAAGCAGAGGTATTATTGTTTATTAACACTTGTCCTTGTTACTAAGAAAAGGCTACAGAAAGCAGGATCATCATATTTAGTCTTTACTGTATGAATTTATAATTCTTAGGTCAGATTGCCTTTAAGAAATATTAAAATTCATATTCCTACATACAGTGAAAATAGGCAATAATTTCATTATACCCTTAATAGGTTAAAGTTACTCATACCATTAGGAAAAGTAGCCTTCAACTCCTTGATTTTACCTTTCATTGACTCCTATACTGTGTCCAGTATATGCCGTGTGACATTATAAGACGTTTGAATTCAAAATAAACAAAATAGATTTTAAAACTTTCCTTTATGCTGCTTGCATTATCTGACTGTTAGGGACACAGGCAGTAAACAAGATAGAGAGAATGTAAGGCACGCCCATGCAAGTGAGGATTAATTATATGTGTCAGTTTAGCTATGCTATTGTCCCAGTTGTTTGAACAAATACTAGTCTACGAGTTGCTGCAAAAATATATTGTAGATAATACATGTATTAATATATTACCATTATTTCACCTTAAGTAAAGTAGATAACCTTATAAATGGTGGGTGGGAATCATCCAGTCATTTGAAGGTCTTAAAACCAAAGGCTGCTCTCTCTCAAAGAAAAAAAGAATTCTGCCTTAGATCTGTAGTTAAAAATTAGGCCTGAGTTTCCAACTGGCAGTCCTGGCCCAGAGACTTCAAATTTACTAGCTGCTAAAATCGTGTGACTCAATGCCTTATCAGTTTCTCCCTCTCATGTGTGTATATATATGTGTGTGTGTTTGTGTGTGAAGGGAGGGGCTCTACTGGATCTTCTTCTCTCAAGAACCCTAATACAAAAATTGATTGTGATTTTGTTTTGTTTAAGGAGTAGAGATGCAATCAGGAAAGAGAGGTAGCAAGTTTTGAGTGTGTTTGGTGATTCACACCTACTGGAAAGTGTGTAATCTATGTGCATCTGCTGTGATGCACGAGTGTGACCATACTCATGGCCTCATCTGTAACCTTCATATAACAGAACTAGCCAAGAAGAAGTTTTCAGTATTTTTTTTTAATTTGGAGTTAATGGAGTGCTGCTGACATCATCTCTCTGAAATATTGCTTCCCCCACCCCTATGTCATATCTTATTGAATTCTGCAAGGATATCTGATTGATGCTCTGTGAGCCGGTCACCCACGGATTGGGCAGCCTAATACCTCTCTGAGTGTGACTGAAAGCGTCATCAGCTGGCTTTTAGAGAAGATATACAGGAACCAAACCTGGTGTCAAAATCATTTGCTCAGTGAAACAAATAAAATAAAATAGTTTATGTTTGTAAGAATCATACCATTATAGCCCAAGAATATGGGGATAGGGGAAAGGGAGGGGAGGGGAGGGGAGGGGAGAGGATGGGTGGAGGGAGGGTGATTGGTGGGACCACACCTATTCACACCTATGGTCCATCTTACAAGGGTGCATGTGAAACTTACTAAGTGTAGAATATAAATGTCTTAACACAATAACTAAGAAAATGCCATGAACGCTATGTTAACCAGTTTCATAAGAATATTTCAAATTGTATATAAAACCAGCACATTGTATCCCATGACTGCATTAACGTACACAGTGATGATTTAATAAAAAAAAAATGAATCATGCTATTTATTCATGGTTATATATTCAATGGAGAAATGTCTTCAATTGAGTTTTGCTTTTATATAAATAATTTAAAAATGGAAGCTGCCACAAAAGAAAATAATAACAAAATCATTTCCTTGCCTGTAAAATCAAAGCTACAACATCTGCCTGCTTCACCTGCTGAAGAGAATACTTTAGCTTGTATGTTGTGGTTAACAAGGCTGAACGCTTTGAAACACACTTCTCTAGTCACCCAACCTGTAAATTAAATACATCTGCAAGGCAATTATTGCATTGTGCTTTTGTTCACAGGTACGAATCACATATAAAGGAATTACAAGGAGGAACAACAAAAACTATAGTCTGCGTTTTACCGTTAGTTCCTGAAACTTCACAAGTAAATCAGTGTTGATGAAGTTGCAAATAGGTTTCAAAGCTACTATGATGAGGCGACCTTAGGACCAGAAAAGAAAACCATGCAGAAAATCATTCACATGTTATGAAAGCTACGTCTACATAACTTGTTTCTTTCTTTAGTATTTTACACACTTTAAGTAGAAAAGCTATGTCATATTCTATAGTTTAAAATTTAAAATTTAAAAAAAAAATTAAAAATTCCTGACAAGCCTGAAAAAGATCCCTGAATTCTAGGATTCCGTCATGAGAGTGAGCCTTGAAAGGCAAGTATGGTAAGGTTGAAAATAGTAGAATGGATTGAGGGGCATAGGAATGATTTGAGAAAATTAATATAAGTTATTCATGTTTAAGTAAAATGCAGACAGAATAGTGGAAGAGAAGGTATTACAGCTAACTCAAGCATCCTCTCTCATTCTTTCTTTGTCCCCTCCCTCTGTGTGTGTGTGTATATATATATATACACTAGATATATATGTGTGTTTATATCGATATGTTTATGGGTGTTTGTGTGCACTTATCAACACACAACAAATACAAACATATTTATACATATGAACACTTAAATACATGGAGACACATGTTTCAAAGGGCAATTAGGGTCTGGGTGTGGTGGTCCATATGCATAGTCCCAGTTATTCTGAATGTAAAGTGAGAGCACCACCTGAGGCCAGATGTTTAAGATCACCTCGGGTAGTGTGGCAAGACCTTGTCTCAAAGAAAGAAAGGAAAAGAAAAGATCAATTAGAAGCTACAGAAGAAGATAGAGAGGAGAGAAGGTGGAAATGAGATTGAATACCAACAGAGACAACAAAATTGTTATCATTTCTTGGAGAACACACTTCTGAGGACTCTGCTCCGTAAAGGAATCTGTTACTTTTATCTCTCTACTGCATTTCCTGAGGATAGGGACTTAGTATGATAAGACTTGAGACCTTCTACTGTGACCTACACATTTAATGCTCATTAAAAATTTGTGATCTAAAAAATAAAAAAAAAATGTAGACTGCATAGTGTTTTTTTTTTTAATTTGGAAAATATGTAAAGAAATAAAATGCAAAAGTATAGCCAATTCTAAAAACATTCACCAGAGTCCAGGTTAGTAATATAACATATGTACCCGTGTAGACATCTGTGGGCATATGTGTCTATATCCGCACATGGATGTACAATTACATATGTAGGTTATTATAATGTACTACACACTCAATGCAAAATAAAAAATAAATATCTATGATAAAAAGCAAACATAACTCCCACACAGCCCCCTAAAGTCAAAGACTTTCACAACTTTTTACAAATAAGGTTTTTTTCTTTTTATGAATATTTTCCTAAATAAGTCTTCTGATTGCAGGTTCATCTTTTCTTTAATTTCCTCTCTTTATTCCTTATTATCTGTGCCAGAGGAATGTCTAAGTATTTGGTCTTTTCAAAATAGATGTCCCTTCTCGTATTTATCAAACATCTTTTCATCCACTGTAATAATTTTTCCTAATTCTTTTCATTAGGGTTGTATTAATATTGTTATTTGTATATTGAATTACTTAGCTCTTAAGAAAAGCATTTACAATTTTAGGGGAATAATACGATACTCTTCAGCCACAAACTGCAATGAAATTGTTTTCGTTGCAACAACAGGAATGAAACTTGGGGCCATTATCTTAAGTGGAACCACTCAGGAACACTTAGTCAAATTTCACCTGTCCTCCCTCGTAGCTGAAGCTCAATAATGTAGACGCGTGGATATACACTGTGGAGAAACAGACACCAGAGATTTAGACAGGTGAGAGGGCGGGGCAGTGATAATAACAAATGACTCAACAGGTAAAATGTCCACTATTCAGGTGATGGTTACCTCCAAAGCCCAGATTTCATCTGTACACAATATTTCCATGTAACAGAACTGTACTTATAATCCTTAAATTTATGCCAGAGAGGGGAAGAGAGTGTGATCAACCTATTATTTTCATTTCGTGTTTGATTTTTCTTTCTTATTATACCCAACTTCCTGATTCCCATTCAAACACATAACAGTCAATTTCTAGATCTCTCAAGCTGGAATATTGCAGAATTAAATAAGTTTGGAAAGTGTACACTGGGCTTAGAACTTAAGAGTACTGATTCTCAAACCTAGTGGTGTAGTACAATGATCTGGCAAGGGGAAAAATTCTAACATATCAGGTACTGAAGCCTCATCCTTGAAGTCTGATTTAGTTGTCTTACAGGAGACTCAGACATTGGTCTTATTTTTTTTAAATCCTCTAAATGATTAACCAAGGATAAGGACTACGCAATTTAGGAAGACAGAAAGAAATTAGAATATATTCAAAATAACATGGGCAATTAAGGCCTTAAAGTTTGAAAAAAATGTTACTACTTCTTCCTTTCTGACCCAAGATTTATTTAGGCAGTTGTTGTATTAATTTTATAAATTTACGTCGGAATAAAACATGATTCATGTTAATTATGGAGTACACAAAATTTGCTTAAGTCATTGTTTTTTATGTTTTCTGTTACATGGAGATAGACTCATGTCTAAATTTTATATGTGTGCCTTCCTAGTGAAATCTTAAAATTGATTTTTGTAGAACTATTATAATGAAAGTTGGTCTTCATATGAAGTAATATCAAATCGTGAAATGGGAACAGATAAATCATCAATATACTCTGAGTACTTATTGCTAGATGTTTTTATATTTAGACACACACAAGCAAAATGTGAAAATTTAAAGTGAGAATGAAAAAATAGGTACCAATTTCATCAAAGAATTACATATTTACTTTTCATAATTATAAACAACAGTTGCTATACAATCACTTAACTCCTGCCCTATACTCTCATCCTGGGTTCTGCTGGTGTTTATCATAATGTGTTTGTCCTTGGATGGCAAAGTTGTTTCCTAAAACATTATTTTTAATTGTAGATATTGTTATAGTTCAGTGAGAGAGTCACCCTCATCATTTTGTTAGCTTAAATGCCACTAAGTCTTGTAAAGATCATAGAATGTCTCTGGTAATAGTTTTGATGACAAATGGATAATTTTTAGAAAGTTTGTACACGACACATATGAGCATTAAGAGATAGTTTTTTTTAATGAAAATGTAAATGTTGTTAAGATATGAAAAACAATTACTTAGTCTTTGGTGCACATTGTATTTTTTTGACTGAGTAAATACTAGACACTGGGATGACATATTGAGTTACTATTCCTAGGAAAGGATTTTGTGCATATATCATTTTAATTATTTATTTTTGATAATTTCTTATTTATGCTTTATTTTAATAGTTGAAACAGAACTACATCTACCAGTTCATCAGTTTGAAAAGTTTCATTTGATATGTACAAAAGCTTTATCACAGATAGAATGTGGTTAGGATTAAATGATTTTGTAAGCCCTAAATTTTAGATCACAATGACTTACTGAGACACATGTAATATTCTTTAATCTCTAACTATAAAATGTACTCACATGTCTCTGGATATTGTTGACACAAAGTTAGTAATATTATCTGTGAGATATTATTGGCTCCATCATCACTACTATCTCTTAATGGTGCTTTCCAGAGAACTTAGAAACTTTGCCTGGATTCCTGAAAGGTGTCACAGATTTATGTGTATTTTTAGATATGCTCACAGAAAAACAAACAAATGTTGTCCTTTTTCAAAAGATTTTCTATCTGACTGACAGAAATCATTTCCCTTTCTTAATAGATATAATTTAACAACAGGCCTGGTGGGGTGGCTTACACCTGCAATCATAGCACTCTGGGAGGCTGAGGCTAGAGGATTCCTCAAGCTCAGGAGTTTCAAACCAGTTTGAGCAAGAAGGAGGTAGGTGTCTACTAAAAATAGGAACATTAGCCAAGGCATCATGACAGGTGCTTATAGTCTCAGCTACTCAGAAAGCTAAGGCAGGAGGATTGCTTGAGACCAGGAGTTGAGGTTGCTGTGAGCTAGGCTGATGCCTGAGCACTCTAGCCTGGCAACAGTGTGAGACCATGAAAAAAAAAAAAGAATCCAACAGAAAGAATATTTTATAAAGAAGTATGGGATAAAGAAAACAGAAAATGCATGTTTTTCTACCCTAAGGAAAGATTTATCTTTTAGAATGTAATCTTAAAACACCTAAATTTCCAATTCTCTTTATTTCCTTAAGCTATTAAAAGTTTAGTTATGTTGGAACAAGGACTTGCTTCTGTGTGATGGTGTAATCCAATGCTTCCTTTCATGGTTTGCTTTTAGCTAGCACATTGATTTGCCTGGATGTGTCTCAGTGGGATGGAGTATGAAGAGGCTAGTTTCTCCTTGCTGAACGCTGAAGGGCATCACAATGGGTATTTGTTGTGGCATATGCCACCTGGCTATGCTTGTCTAGGAGTATTTTGAGAAGGCTTATGTAGCCAAATCTTTAAGAACATCTGCTGATAACAGAAGCACATGATGGAGAGTGACATTGAAATTCTCCCCCCTGAAAACAGCATGCACATAAATACACACAAATGTACTGTTTCTACTCATCATTATTTTAAATAATAAAACAACTGAATCGCTTGCATAATATTTTTGAAATAAAAATAGATGTCAAAAGATGTTAATTGCATACATACACGTGGGAAAATAAACACTATCTTACCCTATTATGATTTCTCTAATTCTGTCTAAAGAGATGACCAATGGAAATGGAATTAAATATGCCAATAATTGTTAATGAATTAGGACCCAAATAATGAATACACAAAGATTGCTTCATCTCCTCCCAAATTTACCAATATTATTACTTCATGGCTTAGTTTTTTTCTAAATTGTCTTTCTCATCCCAGTGGTATATTGGGAACCAAAATATCCAGGAGACAAATGTGGAAAATATTTTTTTTGAAATTAGTATTTTCTGTTGTTGAAATCTATAAAAGGGGTTTAAACCACAGGGAAGCATCGCTATTAATGATCATTTTCCATCTCGTCTCTTTGTTGCCTTTTTTCTTTTATGAAAATAAATGAACAATAAAATAAAACACCCACTTGCTTTACTCAAACTAGTAATAAGTAGCAGGGCAGATTCCAGATAAAACCAGATGTTTCTTCAGGGCACAGAAGGACGTTATTGTCTTGGTGACAATTGGTCACTGGAGCAGAGTTCCAGGACGGTGAAGGTATGAAGATGCTGAGGAGTAAGAGGGCTAACCTGAGGTCAGCAGTGAGCAGACAAAGTGAAATGAAGTGTTTGTTTGAGAACGATTGTGGACAAATATTTAAACATCTCTTAAACAGTTTTAAGAGATACATAATCTTAACACATACGATTTTAAAGGTAATTATATATTATGTGTTATGATAAGAGATTCTACCTAAATACACTTAGTATAAATGACACAGCCTTTCTTTATAGAATCATTGTGTAATTTGAAGTGTGTTGATTTTGTCACCTCATGTAATCGTACGAGCAATAAATGTTTCTTAGTATGTATAAAGATTTGGCTTATATTAAGAACAATCTTTCTTAGTATGCTACATGTGCTGTATAACCTACTATTTTTCTGTCTGTGTTTAAAGAACTTATTGATGAATAGTCAATTAATTCAAAAATAAACAAGACTGATAAGCAAAACCTAACACAGATCTTTAATTTAAATTTATGTGAATTATTTTTATTATCTTGATGTTACATAAAATGAGCTATGAAAGCTCAATTCCATAATTTATAAAACTGAGGAATTTTTAAACATGAGAAAATACATTTATTCAGGATGACTAATAATTAAAAATATAGCAATTAAACATAAACATACATACAATTTATGTTATATTTGCTCTCACTGCCAACTGCCAGAGGTGGATATTTAGAAATATTTCCTGGTTATTAAACAACCAGATAATTACATAAAATCATATTTAGTAATTTAGATATTTTCAGATACATTTACCAAAATAAAGTTTCTGATTTGATCTTTTCTATAAACAGCTTGGCTAACACAGCCTGTCACCTGTGAGCGTTGTGTATCTTACCTTCACAACTAAATGGCCCCAAGGTTAAAACTACACTAGATGGTTATAATCCAGAAATATTTGAAAGGCAATTTTTTATGGAAAGACAAAAGAATGTCTCTTCTTATTTCACTTTTTTAATATTTCAAACTACTAAGGGGGTGCAGATGTTTTGGTTACGTGACTTATTTTTGTAATGCTTGAGTCACGGCTGTCAGTGCCGGTCACCCACAGAGTGATCGCTGTACCGTCAGGCAGGGTTTTTCATCTTCCCTCCTCCTCTATCAAGCCTGGTTGGTTTCCACTCAGTTTTACTTTTTCTGTGCATATGTGTGCTCAGGGCTTAGTTACAATTTAATAGTGAGCATATGTGATCTTTGTTCTTTCATTCATCAGATATTTCACTTAGGATAACTTAGTTCCCAGGAAATTGTTGCAGGCACGGTTTGATCCTTTTGCATGGCTGAGTAGTACTCTGTGGTGTACACATACCACATGTTGTTAAACCACTCATGGATTGACGAGCACTTGAGTTGATTCCACTTATTTGCAATTGTGAATTCAGCGGCACTAAACATCCAAGAGCAAGTGTTTTTTTTTTTTAAATGATTTCTTTTCCCTTGGGCAGATACTCAGAAATGGGGCTGCCAGATCTTAGACGGCTAGGTCTACCGTATATCTCTGAGAAATCTCCACACTGTTTTCCACGGAGATTGTGCTGATTTTCAGCCACTGACATTAAGCATTTCTTTCTCTCATTGAATAATTTCTTTAGTGAGAACTGAAGGTAATGATTTAACTGCTTTAACTTTTCCTCTCTCTTTTGAGAGTTGCCAGGGGACTTCCCTCTCCATTAAATGCCTCAGAATTTTAGGACTTTACTTTCTGGTTGGACTGTTCCCATTCTTTATAATCCAGAGCAATTGATTATACACATTTAATAGGTTAAACATTAAACATAAAAAAAAGATCATAATTCAGTCAGAGAGAAATGAGAAATACTTTCATGTGTTTAGAAGTCTAAATACTTTATTTTCTATAAAAATTCAAGTTATTTTAATATATTTACAACTACAATTCAAAACCCAAACCAAAATTAAATTAACCAAATACAAAATTATTTCATATAAGTTGAAAGGAAAAAAATACTATCAGTGTTTTATGTAAGTTATGAAGATTTTAGCCATTCTAAAATCAAATGATAATGAAAAAATTGTGAAGCTAATTATGTTGAAAATTTTTTATGTGCTTCTCCTGATACTGAGAATTCATATTTTTCTGTAAAGATTTATGATAATGCAAAATTTAGTGACATAATTAATTATGTTGTTTTTTTACATAAGAAGTTATAAATAAATAATTCAAAATAAAAATGAATAAACACTATAAATTTACATGGCTTTTCATAAAATTTGATGTCCACACCAACAGAAAGATGTGCACATCTCCTCCCTGTATCAGGCTCACCCAGTGTGCAAGTCAAGTACCACACTCAGTTTCCGGTTTCTTCTCCTGACCCTTCTCCATCTCTTTGACAAACTGTTGTCATCACTAAGGCTTTGGAATGTCTTTACTTTATATCCACATTCTTACAATTTACTCTACAAATAGTTATGATCCAAATTCTGATGTTGCTGGTTGCATGTAGCACAATATTATAGATGTGGATTTATTTTTCTTATAATTTGAGTTCAGATAATCAAAAAAAAAAGTGTTGAATGTTTGAACATCTAATTTAAAATAAAAAAAAAGCTAAACTCAGAGAAACCAAGGCTCATTTTTCAAAAATTCTATTTTGTTTGTCTGAGTTATTATAGATGAATTTGGATAATTTGGCCATTTTTTATATATCTATTTATGAATATATGTTTGTGTACACATGCATACACACACATACATACAGTTATGTGCCCAGGAAGGGATTATGAAAACATTACACTATCTACTGCCATAAGGTATACTGGTCTAATATTAATATTGAGTGGACTAGATGCTTGCTTTACCATTCTCATGATACTTCACTAAGAAACATGCTTCAACTCCAACCAGGTTAATACAAAAGATGTAAAGTCTCCATCTTTTTATGGCTATAATATTAACCATAATATTGTTAAAGCTATTCCTGGGTTGATGGACAATTAGGTTGTTTCCATATCTTGGCAATTATAAATTGAGCTGTAATAAACAATCTAGTGCAAATGTCTTGATGAAAAAATGATGCTTTTTCTTCTGAGTAGATGCCTATTAGTGGGATTGTAGCATCAAATGGGAGGTTTAATTTGAGTTCTTTGAGGATTCTCCATACTTCTTTCTAAGAGGCTGTATGAGTTTGCTGTCCCACCAACAGTGTAAAAGTGAACTCCTCTCTCCATATCCACGCGAGCACCTTCAGCTTTGAGAATTCATGATGTGAGTTAATCTTACTGGGCTTAGGTGGTATCCCAGATGGCTTTGATTTGCATTTCTCTGATGATTGGGGATGATGAGTATTTTCTTCATATGTTTGTTAACCATTCTTCTGTCTTCCTCAGAGAACGTCCTGTTCATGTGTCTTGCTCAGTGATAGATGGGATTGTTTGCTCTTTTCTTATTGATTAATTTGAATTCTCTGTAGATACTAGTTGTCAAGCCTTTATCAGATTTATAACATGCAAATATTTTTTTCCCATTCTGACAGTTGTGTATTTGCTTTAATTGTGTCCTTGGCTGTATAGAGCTTTTCAGTTTAATTAAGTCCCATTTGTTCATTTTTGTTGTTGTTGCAATTGCTCCTGAGGTGTTTTTCATAAAAATCTTTCTCCAGGTGAACATCCTCAAGAGTTTTTTTCCACACTTCTAAGATTGTTTATTGTTTTGTGTCTTACATTTAAATCTTCTATCAATCTTGAATCAATTTTTGTAAGTGGTAAAAGGTGCTGCTCAAGACTCAGTCTTTTACATGGTTATCCACTTCTCCTCCCCTGATTTATTGAATAGGGGTTATTTTCTTCGTATATGCTCTTGCTGGGTTTATCAAAGATCAGATGGCAAGTAGAGACTGGTTTCATCTCTTGGGTTCTGTTTGGTTCTTATTGTCTATACTATGCTGTTCTGATCACTGCAGACTTATAATATAGGCTAAATTCTGGTAGATTGATACCTCTGGTAATATTTTTATTACTGAAAATTTTCTTAATTATATGGGTTTTCTGGTTCCATATAAAACAAAAATGATTTTTTCCAGTTTTTCAAAGTATGATGTTGGTATTTTAATGGGGGATTATATTAAATCTGTAGATTGCTTTGGGTGGTATAGGTATTTTTAAAAAGTTTATTTTCCCAGCCAAGAGCATAGTGTGTTCTTCCATTTGTTAATGTCTTCTGCCATTTCTTTTCTTAGGGTTTCATAATTTTCTTGGTAGAGGTTTTCACTTCTTTTGTTAGGTATATTCCTAGGTATTTCATTTTCTTTGAAGGGAATTGTGTCTTTAATTAAATTCTCCACTTGCCTGTTACAGGCATAAACAAAGATTAGTACACATTAATTTTATGACCTGAGATGCTACTGCATTAATTGATCACTTCCAGAAGTCTTGTGGTTGAGTCTTTGAGGTACTCTAAGTATAAGATCATATCATCAGGAAAGAGCAGTTTGCTGCCCCCATTATAACCTTTTCTAGTCTGATTGCATTGGCTAGGACTTCCAGCACTATGTTGAATAGTAATGGTGATAAGGGTATCCTTGTTTGGTTCCAGTTCTAAGTGAAGACGCTTTTGGTTTTAATACATTCAATATGATATCAGCAGTGGGTTTGTCCTGGATGGCTTTAATCAGATTAGAATTAAAGTGCTACCCATGCCTATTTTCTTAAGTGTTTTTTTTTTTTTTAGGAAAGGATGTTAATCTTATCAAATATGTTTCTGCATCTATTGAGAGGATCATGTGGTCTTTGTTTTTCCCTTTATTATCTTGAATTTCAGTTATGGATTTGCCTATGTTAAATCAGCTTTGCATTCCTGGGATGAAGCCTACTTGATTATGATGTATAATTTTTTTTAATGTGTAGCTATAGTCTATTGGCTAAAATAATATTGTTTATTTTTTGCTTTTGCATAAATTAGTGAAATTGGTCTCCTTTTTAGTGGAGTCCTTTCCTGGTTTTGGAATCAAGGTGATGTTTGCTTCCTAGAACATGTTGAGGAAGGTTCTTTTTTACTCAATATTTCAGAATACTTAAGTTCTGTAGTATTAACACAAACTACTCTTTGAAGGTTTGATAGACTTCTGTTGTGAAGCCATCTGGTCCAGGGCTTTTTGTTTGTTGTTGTTGGAGATTTTTAATGTTTCTGAAATCTCAGTGCTTGATATTGGTCTATTCTAGTATTATAGAGATCTATTTCTTCCTGTTTAACTCTAGGGCAATGGTGGGATTCCATATATTGGTCCATTTCCCCCACATTGTGCAATTTCTGGGCATAGAGTTTCTTATAGTAGCCAACATAATCTCTTTTATCTCTCTAGTATCTGTAGTTATAGCCCCCTTTTTTTGTTTCTGATTAAGGTTATTAAAGATTTTGCTTTTCTATTTCTAGTTAATCTAGCCAAAGGAAGATAAATATTATTTATCTTTTTGAAGAGCCAACTTTTTTTTCATTGATTTTCTGAATGATTCCTTAGTTTTCAGTTTCATTTATTTCTCATTTAAATTTGGTAATTTCTGTTCTTTTTCTAGGTTTGCGATTGGATCACTCTTTTTTCCTTTTCCTTAAAATGATTCATTAGGTTGTTAATGCACTTGCTTTCTCTTTTTTCAAATGTAGGGATCTAATGAGATAAATTTCCCTCTTAGGAATGCATTTTTAGTATCCCACTTTTTTTGGTACCTTATGACTTCATTGTTGGTATGTTCTAGAGGAATTTGAAAATTTTCTCCTTTGTCTCTTCCTTTACCCAACTGTCATTCAGCCTGAGATTATTTAGTTTCCATGCCGTTGTGTGGAGATGAAAATTTTTATTGGGATTGAGTTCTGAGAAAATACATCGTATAATTTTAATGATTTAACTTTGTCAACGTTTAATTGGTATCCTAGAATATGATCTATTTTGGTATATGTTCCATGGGCTAGCAAAAGAAATATGTATTTCTTACCCTTTGATAGTATGCTTAGTATTTGTCTATTAAGCCCATCTCTTCTAGAGTCACATTTAACTCATTGGTATATTTCTTTAGTTTCTATTTAGAGGATATGCCCAGTTCTGGCAGAGAGGTATTAAAGTCCCCAGGTTTTATGGTGTTTTGAGATGTCATATTTCTCATATCAATCAAGGTCTGTTTCTTAATCTGGGAGCACTTAACTTGGGTGCATAGATATATAAAATTGAAGAGTCCTTGTGTTTTATTGTTCTCTTGACCTGAATGAAGTGACAATCTTTGTCTTTCTAAACTTTGGTTGCTTTAGAGCCACTTGTATTTGAAAATAAGGTTGAAGCCCCTTCTTTCTTCTGAGTTCTATTTGTTTGAAATATTGTTTTCCATCCCTTCACCCAGAGTCTTGTTTTGCCCTTCAGGGTTAGGTGTGCTTCCTGGAGACAGCATAAGGATGACTTTTGGTTTTTTATCCAATCAGCCAGCCTGTGCTTTTTAAGTGGAGAATTCTAGCCATTAACATTCGTTGAGAGAAGTGATAAGTGTGGCTGAGTGTATTCATCTTATTTTGTGAAAGTTTGTTGCTTACTGTTGCCTTTGTGTCATCCTGGAAGCTAAGTTTTGTCCTTTAGTTTTGGATGTTTACTTTGCTGGTGGTCCATTATGATGGTCAGTGTGGAAATAGGTCTGAGTACTTCCTGTAGAATTGGTCTTGTTCCTGCAAATTTCCTCTATGTTTGCATATCAGTAGAAGATTTGATTTCTGTATCAATTTTGAAGCTTAGTTTAGAAAGATAGAGAATATTGAGCTGAAAATTATTTTGTTTAAGTAGGTTAAAGGTAGCTGACCATTCTCTTCTCTCTTGGAATGTTTCAGCTAAGAAGTCTACTATTGCCCTGATGGATCTGCCCCTGAAGGTCAGTTAGCATTTACTTCTGGATGCTTGCAGAATTTTCTCTTTCACCTTGACTTTAGATAAGTTCATTGTAATGTGTCTTAGAAATGCTTTATTTGTGTTGAGATGACCAAGGTTCAATATCCCTCTTAAAAGAATATGTTGATATCTTTAGTGAAACTATGGAAATTTTCATTTTCATTTATGACATCTTCCAGTTGGTTTTCCATTCCTTTGGGATATTCACCTTCCCCTTCATAAATACATATAATTTGTATGCTTGGAATCTTTGGATGTTCCAAACTCTCTGAGTGAATGTTTTGCTTATTCCATCTTCTTTTATGCCTCCTTAACTAGCTGCTTTAGCTAAAGAGCTTTATCATCTAGCTCTGAGATTTTTTTTCTTTTCCCTGGTCTAATATGTTAATGATCCTTTCTACTGCACCTTCAAGTTCCCTGATTGATTCCTTCAATTCCCAAAACTCCACTATATCTTTTCTACATTTCCTTGTATTTTCAACCATTTTTTGGTTCAGCTTTTTTCACTTTCTGAGCAATTTATTTCATTTCCTTTACCATCCATATTGTATATTCCCTTTGTGTAATTTACCTTACTTTTTTTTTTTTTTGGCAGTTTTTGGCCGGGCCTAGGTTTGAACCTGCCACCTCCAGTATATGGGACTGGTGCCCTACTCCTTGAGCCACAGGTGCCACCCAAATTTACATTACTTTTTTACAGGTTCAGTTCTCTGAGGTAGCTTTCTCATGATCCTCTTTGGTGGTTGCTCTGTTTTAGTTTTTGATGTTGCCAGAATTTTTTTAGTTGTTTCCTCCTCATGTGTGAATTCTTCTTGTTCATTTCTTGCTTTTATTTTCACGATATCCTTCACTTTAAATTACTTTGTCTCACAGCTTAGGTTTTGAAGTGGCCTTTTGGTATAAGGCCAAAAGGAAAAGAAGGGTAAAGGTTATGAACAGAAAAAAATAGGAAAGAGAAAGAGAAAAAAATAGAAGGGACAGTTAAAAAAAAAAAAAAGAATTCAAGAGAAGGAGAGAAGGGCAGAAAGAGGTAAAGAGAGCAACAAGAGAAATGGTGGTGATTGGCACAGTGCTATGAGCTTGGTTGCAAATCTAAGCAATTGAGAGGCCATGCTGGGCAAGTCCCTCAAAGTCAGAAGCACCTTATAAGCCTGGGCAAAAGCAAGAGCCCACCTCCACCAAATATATAAGAAAATTTAAAAAAAATTAGCAGTATGTCACAGTGGGTAAACTACCAATATTGTCTTTTAAACAAGTAAAGCTAAAAGGAAACACTAGATCTGTGCCAGCTCTTCTTAGCTCTAGACCTCCTCACTTGCTGCTGGAGTCCACCACTGTTTTACTGTGCCCTCAGGTGAATCTCTTTGTTAAGTTTCCCCAGACAGGTGGTGGAAGTTCTAGTTCCTGTCTCACTGTGAGTGGCTAGTAAGAAGCTATTTCTAATCTGCCATCTTTCTCTGACTCCTCATCATAATTTTTGATTTGGCAGTTATTCTTAGACCCAGTTATATAAATTGTGCATAAAATCCTGAAATTTTTATTCCAAGTGGAGTGGAAAATTGAATGGAATGCAAATATAGCATGGGTGTCTTGGATCTCTCAAATCATTTCAATCAGGTGTCAAAAAACATCGTAAGTTCTAATATATCACCTATTTCAAACTTTCTTAGATGCAGCTTTTACTACTTTCTTATATAGATATTCATGAACAAACTAAACATTTCCTAGTGCTCACTATACATAAGTAAGTGAGAAATGAATTCAGAAACCATAGTTTCCAAATTGGCTTCATCAGTCATTATGTGTCAGATTTTGAACAATTTTGTTCATTTTTCTACACTCTGCTGCTCAACCACAACATGAGATAAATGACAGTAACTCACTATAATAAGTGGGGTTAAGATTGCTAAAGTAGGCTCGGCGCCTGTGGCTCAATCGGCTAAGGCGCCAGCCACGTACATCTAAGGTGGCGGGTTTGAATCCCCAGCCCGGGCCCGCCAAACAACAATGATGGCTGCAACCAAAAAATGGCCGGGCATTGTGGTGGGTGCCTGTGGTCCCAGCTACTTGGGAGGCGGAGGCAGGAGACTCACTTGAGCCCAGGAGTTGGAGGTTGCT
>CAUYQV010065882.1:0-40380 GCA_963574575.1 Galagoides demidoff | reverse complement strand
CACAATGTAGACAAATAAGCAAAAAAGCAAATATCATGAATGAAAGACTCCTTAATATTGTATCATTAAGAATTAAGAGTATAAAAGCATTAAAAGTGATGGAAGTTTATTTTATTTTCATAGGAAGTACAAGGTACACTGCAGACATAGTGGTTGGGAGTAGACACACAATTATGTGTCATTGACATAAACAATACAAAATATTTATGGGCTGGGTATACCCAGCTCAACCAGGTAATCTCAGCACTTTGGGAGGCCAAAGTGGATGGATTACCTGAGCTCAGGAGTTCAAGACCAGCCTAAGTAAGAATGAGACCCCATTTCTACTAAAAATAGAAAAACTAGCTGGAAGTTGTGGCATCCAATTGCATTTTCAAATGCCCTGATCTGATTCCATGAGGACAGTTACAGTCAGCACTGCTGCAAGGCTTGAGTCTGCAGAGCATGTCTTGGAGTTTGGAGTCTTCACCCACATTTTAGTCCAGAGGGTTTGTAAGGTTTCAGCTAAGAAACCATCTAGAAATACAAAGGTGTGTTCCTTCAGCGCTGCCTCAGGCTTCTTCTGCCTGGAGAAAATGAGGGCTGTTGTGAAAAGAGCGAGTCAGAGCAGGAGTGGAGGGAGCAGAGGGCAGGCCGGCTCTGTGGAGAGGGTTACTCGGCAATGACTTTTAGCTCCCTGAGAGGACTCTGACCATCACCGTTCCTCCCAGCCTCTGTTCAAATGAAAAAGACATTTTTCTGTCCCTCCGTCTCCCGTAAGTTTCTTGTGTGCAGCAAAACGGTGCCTGGTGCTTCTGATTTTAAATATCTCACCAAAAACAGGGTGTGAGTATGTTTATTTTTTCTTTCTTAAATGAGGCAGGTGTTTCACTAAGAGCTGGAAAATCAGACATGGTTTTACAACACGAAGTCAGAGGAAACATGTCACTTGCCCTTTCTTCCCCTTCACTTCCTGAAACGGACAGTCCTTCCCCTCTGACCTACATCCCGCCCAGTGTGCCATGTCCAGCTGAAATCCTGCCTTTCCCCTGGGCAGACTTTTTCTTCATGATTCTGGGATGTTCTAGGAACAGTGAGCGTCTACATCTATCAGCATGTCACAAAGTTCCGAGCACTGGCCATGGCATTTCACGACACTGTACCCTCCTAGGCAGGTGCCCCGTGATCCTCGCTTTTCAGGTGTGTAGCAGAAAGCTGGAGGCTCTGAACTGTGCCCGTGTGTCCAGGCCATACCGTCAGTCAGCAAGGGAATAGCCACGGTCAGAGCCTAGCTGTCCACCCTCACCCTAGCGCGCTGTGCCCTGCAGGAACCCCGCTCAGGGATTCCTGTGAGGTTTAGTCCTCCATCTGCAGGCCGACTGCGAAGCTTGTGATGCTGCTCTTGTCTTGCTGTTTTTTGCCTCCAGATCGTCACCTCCTGAAAAAATGTGTGCAGGCCCCCTGCTGAGATCTCATGAGGAAGTAAGAGACCCACAAATAGCAAAGTCGACTTTCAGATAAGCTCCTCATTCCATGGCTCATTGGTTCTAGTTCATATAGCCGGTGGTTAAAATCTCATTGTTCCCAAGCAAATATCAAAATAAGAAAACAACCTAGTAACACACTGGATTAAGATTTGGGTGAGTGCAGACACCCAAATACAATAGTTTCACCCCCGCTTCATGTTTCTGCCATGGATCCCACTCAGCAGTGACTGCAGGTGCCCCAGTAGCTGAGCACGTGAGATGCTCCAGTTTCAGTTTCCCCACTGGTCCCAGGGAAGGCTGTCAGTCTCCTGGAGGTCCTGTCAGTTCGGATAGTCCCGGGACATGGTCTCACCCCAGGATGACTAGTAAGCAATGATGGGGAGGGAGCGGGGAATGGGCCATCTGGGAAAATCTCAGAAGGGCCCGGGAGTCTCTCGGGATGAGAGATGTGCAAGTGGAGGTGCGGCCCTAGGACCGGCTCACTGCAGGAACCAACTGCCACAGAGGAAGGAAGGCTCAGAGGATGGGACGGAGGAAGTCAGCTTGTCTTGGGCCTGGGGGGAGTGGGAAGAGTGAGAGGAGGAGGGAAGCAGTCCCATGGGGAGGGCTGTGGGGGGAAGACAGGGTGGGGGCCCAAGAAAGCCGGCCCAGGAGAGAGGACGCCAGGCCAAGCCAGACTCCCAGCCCCACCTGGGCACAGGTCCTCTGAGGAGCTGCGGCAAGGGGAGCAATGTCCTCATGTGGGGAGCACTGCCCCGACAGGCTGGGAATGTCAGCCTTCCATGGAGTAACCCTGTGTGCCACTTGTCCAAATAGTAATAAATCACCAGTAAATTCCTGGTGCTGTTTGGAAGGCCCAGACTTCAAAGCCCCGAATTCACAAACAGGAACCTTTCATTAACTCTGGAAAAAGAATTTCACTTTATTTCAATTTGTGAATTCTGGTTATTTAGTGGAAGCATATACCAACTGACCAACAAAAGGTGCTGTTTTGAATCAAATGCCTTTTATTCTAGAACCGTCAGACACTGAAATTATGTGTTTAAATGCTTGACCAGCCTCCATCTGTACCAAATGTTTGAACTTACTTTTATAAAAGATGAGACAACTTTGCTTTTTAGTTTTTGTTGTTTTTTTTTTAAAGCTGGTTTTATTCACTTGATACCGTAGACAAAAAAAAAAAAAACCTCAGAACTGTAACATTCTGATTTTCTCAGAGTTCAAAGTACTACCTTTCTCCATTAAATAATTTAAAGCATCTTTTTTGAGAGCAGGGAATAAAAGCAAGATCTAATCTGGAATTGAATGCCTTGTGGCGGGTTGTTTTGCCGGCTGGTGGCCCAGAGAGTCCTCCCTTTCTTCTCTTCCCTCCCCTCCTCGCCGTGTGCGGGGTGTCCAGCGTTGGACTTATTTCTTCCTTCAGATTCATGCAGATGGAATAACATTCTCTCTAGTGAACATCACTGCTGCTTGGACCTGCAAAGTTCAGGTTCTTTTGGTCTTTATGAAGAATCCCTTCATCACACAAAGAAAATATTAAACATTGATCTTCAGCAAAAGCATTAGAGAGCAAAGTGGGCTCTATCTTATTTTCAGCTGGAACAACCATTTCCTCCAGGCCTGGTGTGAGTATCAGATGTTTGACTCCTCCAGGAATCCAGGTGAAGAAGGGTAAACATGCAAGTTTGAATGAAAGCAAAAAAAAAAAGGCAATTCAACATTTATTTTCTGTAAGCTGGTGGCAGAACATTTAACTGCCAGCCACTGACAAGGTTTGGAAAACTCATCAGTGGGGAAGTAGCTAAAACACAGCTCAGGCCTGGGTGGTCACCAACAGGGAGGGAAGGGCTGGCTGCAAGCACCAGGCAAGAGCCTCCAAACAGTGTTTCCACACGATGTTCCAGGGATCTGCTTCTCTACATGGCTAAGAGAGCGGAACTGTCATCATCCCGCTGAAAGCTCAGATTAAGGTCAGGCCACGAGGAAGCCCCTCACGTAAGCTGCAGAAAGTGGAGTTGACACATCATCGTCCTTGCAGGCTCCCATGGCTCATGCACACCTGCTTCCTTGTTTCAGGAATAAATTTGTCACACTGCAGCATATATTATGCCCATGGTCAGATGGATTTAAATATCGATCTAGGGTAAAACCCCTTTCTATTATCAAAGACTTTTTGTTTTGTTTTGTTTACTATAAGACTGGCTATGCATAAACAGAGAAGTAAAAATGTCATCCAGCTCAACAGACAAAACACTAAACCCAACACCCTTTAGAAGCACTTACATGCACTACCAATTTAAGAAATAAAAAGTACATTTGGGGGGTAAGAGAGGGCCTCTCTGCTAAGTTAATCATGGTCATAGCATTGATGTTCACGGTGTATTTATTTTTGTTTTTCAGTAGAAGTAGTCTGCATACACACCCTGTTTGTTTGATTAGTAAGTTATTTCTTTAGTGAGATTTATAATCACCAAAAAATACATGCAGATGTTGTTTGCTTCCCTGGAGAGGCAGCCAGTGGCCCTTGCGAAGTAGGCCAATTTCAACACCATGCAGATTTCTGGCGCTGCCCTTGCAGTGGACAGGGGCGAGCTCTCTATCGCACCAGCATGTATCTCTGCATTGGTGTCAGAAATACAGGAGAGCCTCTAGAGCTGGCCGCCTCCCTACACTGACCACCTTCAACTTGCCTGATTTTCCCAGACTGGACGTGCACCACACATACGTATCAGCACAGCAGACCTAGCACTGACCACCTCTGAATGTTGGCCAGTGTGCAGCAGTCCCTTGGGGCGGTCAACTTCCAGAGGGTCTGTTGCAGTTTGAAGGTGATGTCTCCCAAGCAAACATTTTTCTTTGTACTTAAGAACAGTTGTTTCTCCGTGAGGGCTACCTAAAAGGCGATTTTTTTTTTTTTTTAAAATTAAGCTCTCTGCTACCTTTTAGGAACAAAATCCAGGATTCCATGAAAATCTCATGCTTATAATGCTTTTTGTTCCCCCTGTAATATACACAGATGTGAGTGTGTGACTCTGAGCGAGCCCGTGCCTGCTTCTCACTGTGCTCTGCCCACTCAGACGGAAGCAGTGGCCGCTGTTGCATCTTTTTAGAGAGATAGCACGGCTCACGCTTGTCTCCATACCAAGATCAGCCCCCTTCTCCCTCTGCCTTATGAGGTTTTCTGTAGAACAGGTTCACAGAGGCTCTGCTCATTCTTTTCCTCTGTGTATAAAATCACCATATTCAGACTTTTAGTCAGAAATGGCCTGTATTTTTGGAAGCTGTACATGATAACATACAATTGGTTTCAATGAATTTGCTCAGCACATTAACCATTTGTATGACTGAATTGGTCTCAGTTTTTGCACAGATGTGGCTTCCAGAAAGTTATACTATTTTGGAGCCACTGTATTGCTCCGGGCACCACACGTCTTGAGAAGAAAACATTGCACGGATCGAGAAGGGTAACGTCAGCCCGTGTATCAACTCTCACGTCCTTTCCAAGCATCCACTGTGATAAGCACACACACTTCCCATGTGGGGCATTGCTCCACCACTGAATCTATTTTTTCTTCTTATAGTTTCTGCTCAATAATACTATATTGATCTGGTTTTGGAAGAAACATTTTTTTTTACGTCACATAGTAAAGACTGGCTTTTGACCTTTAATGACACAATCTAAGTCAATAGCAAATCTCCTTTGTCTTTGCATATGTGTCGGTGAGTATATGTAATGATTAATAATTAATACCATATGTTGCAATCCTTTTGTTAGGAAGATCATGGTGTATATACTGGTGAGATGAAAGAAGAAAAAAGGAGAGAGGTCATTAGGGAATCCTGGATTTGGGTCTTAGCTTCTTGTCACCTGCACAACTTTGGAAAAGTTATCTTGCTTACCTTATACCGTTGTTTCAAGGACTAACTCATATAATCCATATGACTATTTAGACCAGTGTGAGAGTAAAAATGTTAGGAAGTGATAGCTAATATTAGGAAGTGTTGCTCAATTATCATTGCTACAGAGTTCTCTTTTCTGTGTTTAGGTGTTTCCAGTGTTCAGTAAACCACATCTAAATGCAAGCTTCTTTTTGAGGATATCAGTTAGGGCATCATCCTTAAAACAATATTATGGCAAAATAGTATGTTTCTATGCTTTCTGGCAATTTTTATGTAATATAAAAATTTAAATAGAAGTCAGTGAAATGAAATCTTTCTTAACACCACTTCTTCACAAGGATAACATTATTCATTAAACCTTTTATAACCATTAAATGAAATAAATTGATATTCCTGTCTAGGAAAACAGACAGAAATGAGGGCAATGTAGCTCAGAGGAGAACACTTTGCTCATTGACCAAGACGATCAAGTTCAGGCCTTTTCTTTGCCCCTGATTAGCTGTGTGATTTGAAGCAAATTAATTCTCAAAATCACATTCCCTTTGTCTGTAAAATAAGAGAAAGCATATCCACATCTGTCAGGGTCCCGCCCAAAAGCAGCATCCACCGAGACCTGCAGAAACTGGCAGTGATCAACTGAAGAAATATAGTTAGAAGTGATGGTAAAAAAAGGACAAGAGACATAGAGTAGAATTAAAAGTGGGAGCTCAGGGATCCATTGCCCATCATGGAATTCTGGCAATGGCCCAGAGTGTTTGCTCTACTCTGATTTTATTGAAGTCTATTTGCCCAGAGGGTAAGATGAGGGAGGGAACAAAGCAATTTCTCAGATTGATCATATCAACTCCTATTGTTATTATTAACCTTAAGGGTGGCCTTCAGTAATCTGAAATCTGAGCTTTGTATTGGGAGAGCTTGAGGTCACACACACAGATTTCTAGGGAGGCGTTAAGCTCCACTAGTTCTCTGTAGAGTAAAAACACCACCAGTGTTAATCTCCTCTCAGGGATCAGTGGGAGGGAGGCATTTTCCTCCCATCACCACCACAGAGGATTCTCCTCTGTGATAAGGGATATGAGCTTTTCTGCCCATCTCGGAACTCAAGCTACTCCCTTGGTCTCCCCCCCAGGCAAATGCAAATCTCCACAATGGGCATCTGCTTTGCCTGTTTAATGGGCAGGAAATGCCCTAGAAGAGGTATCTTTTCTAGGACTTGCCATAATCTCTTCTATGGCCATTACTTTCCTCAGAGTACACACAGTCCCAGCAGGGTGTTTGTAAACTGTATCCCCAACAGGCTAGAATTTCAGAAAAGTCAAGAAGCTTGCTGGCAATGGCTGGCTTACACATAAACTAGCTGACTTTTCTTTGTTCTGACTCACTCAGCTTACTTTTAGTTTTCCTCTTTTTCTGGGGGTGCTTTTCTTTGCCAAGAGTGGGGTCTTTGGTCCCCATTCTCCCAGCTCACATCCTTGGATTGCTGTGAGGGCTGAGATAAGAGTTGTCCAGTTACCTCTCTCATAGTATGGAAAAAAGGCACTGTTCAAGCTAAATTCCAGACTGCTCTTCCAAACTATGTTTGTGATGGCTTCGTCTTTTGAATGGTGTCCACTGTCTCAGGGCAGGGACAAAGAATAGGCGGCAATGTGATCAAATGGGAACGGGTCAGGGGACACCCTCTCATGATTCTATTCCTTTCACATCACTGCCCCTCAAAGTCCAGGCCAACTGCTAAAAGTTATTAAACCTGACACTGTCCTTTTAGCTCTCTGGATTTAAAAAAAAAAATTGTATTGCTTTTTGTGATCAGGATTCTCTTGATTTTAAATAGTAGAAAGCCCATTGTAGGAGATTTGGGAATAAGAGGAGGGTTGGTTATCGGGCGATGGGGCTTTTGGAAGTGGTGAGTCGAGGTGTCTCCTTCCCCGCTACAGGAAGCTGCATTCAGAGTTCTGATGAGACCCTGGGTTCTCTGTCTTGCAACGATTCCACTCTCCAGCTTGACTAGAGATGTTCCACGTGGCTGTGGCTGTGAAAGAATAAACTCAATCTCCTGTGATTCTTGCAATTTGTTACAATGAAACAGAGCCCCGGACTTAGCCCTGAGATAGGAAGAGTTTAGATTTGGTGGTTTTCTGTGTGTATTGGAGCTAAGCTACAGAATATTTGCTGATCCAGAGCAATGCACCACAGCCATTACTTCAAATGGTAAGAGAAAGCAATTTTGTTTTTCTAATAAATCTTTTTGTTAAATAACTCCTGAACACAGAAGGATTGTACCAGCTTACAATGCACTAGGTCCAAATTGTAAATAGGTTTAGTACATACAAAAAGCTTAGTTTTTCAAAATAGACATGCTCTTTCTGTGAAAAAGAGTGAGAATTCATTTACTCAACATAGAAAAAGACGTCATTTTGTTCACAGAGTAGACTGCCTGCTAGAAAATAGTAGAAAATTATAATTTTGGGTAATGAGAAATAGAAAGCATGAAATATAAAATTATATGATTAAAAATTACGTGGATAATGGTGAAACTGGTACCTAGAAGAAAAGTAAACTCCTGTCATACTTGCAGTATTCTAAAAGTAAGCAAAAAGTAGCCTAGGGTTAGGTTGAATAGCTACAAGTACAAAGATGTGATCTCTCCCCAGTTAAAATGGCTTTTATCAGAAAGAAAGGCAATGGTGAATGCTGGCGAGGATGTGGAGAAAGGGCAGCCCTTTGTCCTCTGTTGGTGGGAATGTAAATCAGTGCAGCCACTACAGAGAGCATTAGGGGGCTCCTCGTAACACTGAAGCAGAGTTACAGCACGGAGCAGTGAGCCCACTGTTGGGTACACATCCAGGAGAATTTAGTATAGTGTATCAAAAAGCTATTTGCGCCCCCAGGTGTATTGCAACACTACTCATAATAGGCAAGATAGGAAATGAACCTATGTGTCCATCAACAGACAAACGGATAAGGGAATTGTGGCATACATACACAAGGGAGTATTACATAGCCTCAAAGAAGAATGAACTCCTGCCATTTGAAACAACCCAGACGGAAGTGAAGAATATTATGTTAAGGCTGGGCACCTGTAGCACAGTGGTTACAGTGCCGGCCACATGCGCCGAGGGTGGTGGGTTTAAACCCAGCCTGGGCCTACTGAACAACAATGACAAATGCAACAAAAATAAACAGCAGGGCATTGTGGTGGGCACCTGCAGTCCCAGCTACTTGGGATGATGAGGCAAGAGAATCACTTAAGCCCAAGAGTTTGAGGTTACTGTGATCTGTGACGCCATAGCACTCTACCGAGGATGACATGGTGACATAGTGACACTCTGTCTCAAAAAAAAAAAAACGAAATAAAAAAGAATATTATGTTAAGTGAAATAAGACAAGCACAGAAAGACAACTCTCATATGTTTCCCTCACATGTAGGTGCTAAATATCAATAAAGAATTGATCCCAGGGAGACAGAGTATAGAAGGACAGTCACCAGAGGATGGGATGTGGAGCAGGGAGGGGGAAAGGAGCTGGGGTGGTTAATGGGTACCAAAATAGAGTCAGGTGGTTAGACAGAATCAACAGTGCTTGACAGCACAACATAGTGGCTATAATCAACAATAACTTAGGGTGTGCTTTAAAATAACTAAGAGTGGAACTGGAATATTCCTAACACAAAGGAACGTTAAACCTCTGATTTGATGGATCCCTCAATTACCATGATTTGATTAATTCACATTGTATTCCTATATCAAAACATCATATGTATCCTATAAAGATAGACAACCATTATGTATCTACAACAATTGTAAATATGGTATCTTTTAAAAATTGAATAACTACTTCCTGAACATGACATGTGGATTCAAGCATGGATGATGGCTGATTATGGAGCAATTATGTCATTCTATTTTGGTCAAATCCCAATGAATGTTTTGCAGTTGTTCAAACAAATGAAAGTGAATCCTCTGGCCCAGGTGTGAACATGGACATAGACATATTTCATTCTCACTTTATCTTCCCACATGGGAGACGGCATTCTATAAATCTGGTGCCTTCTTCTCAGAGATACTTTTAGAAATGATGCTTTTCCTTTAGGACACCCCCAGTCAGTTAACTGCTGCTGGGTCTCCTCTTTGACCAAGGGTTTGGTTTCATGTGCGGAAAGAATTTACCATATGTGTGTTCACCCTTATTCCTCATTAAAGACAAAACAGAACACCTAACAAGGTTTGGTACCTTTAGTTCCAAAATGTTCCTTGATCTTGAGAACTTCAGGCAATTTGAAAGGAGCCCTTGGACCAGGGATGATGCACAGCTCTACTGCTGCAGGAAACTGTGTGATCCTGTGCCGAAAAGTCAAACAACTCTATCCAGGGTCACAGCTTGATTAATTCAATGCAGCCTACAAAATAAGAAATGAAACGCGGGGCCATTTTACAGAATGTACAGGGCCTGGGCCAAGCAGAATGATTCCAGTTTCCCTCCATTCTGCAAGAGTTAGAGGCTTGTGCAGAAATCCTGTCAATGACCACCATTGCTCCTGCCTAACAGGCTGACGGGCCTCTTCTATTTTCATCATCCATGCAGTGTCTCCACACTGCAGGAGAGGACCAGAGGGGGCTCTGCGCCCCAAACCCCAGAAGAGGACCAGGAGGGGCTCTGCGCCCCAAACCCCAGTGCAAATGAGGAAAAGTCAAGTTACTTCTCCATTATCTTCATTATCAAATTTTCAACACAGCAATAGTAATGGTATTAATCACACACACACACTGCATCCTTCTGTCCACATATTTTACCAGTTACTTTTATAACAGCCCTAAAAGTAGGTGTTATATTTCACATTGTGGAATATAAAACTGAAACTCATGAAAGCTGAATAATTTGCCAACATCTCTGGCTAATAAATAGTAGAATCATGATAGAACATAAATTCATCTGAATTCGAAGTTTGTGTTTTTCTCACCATGCTATTTTTTTATTTTTAAGGCTACCACCTTTAAAAAAAATGAGGTATAATTGATATTCCATAAAATTCACCCTTTTAAAGTATACAACAATTAGCATGTTGCAAAGTTGTAGATCATCATCACTGTCTAATTCCAGATCATTCATCACCCCCCTCCAAAGAAACAATACCTATTAGCAATCATCCCCTATTTCCTCCTCCCTGTAGGTCCTGGCAACCTCTAATCTACTTTCTGTCTTTACCAATTTGCTTATTCCGGACTTTTCATATAAATCCAGTCACACAATAGGTGGCTTTTTGTATCTGGCTTTTTCACTTCACTTCCTGTTTTCAAATTTCATCCATGTGGCACTATTTCTTTTTATTTTTGAGTCAGGTTCGTAGTGGGTAGAGTTCCATGGCACTGTGATAGCTCACAGCAACTTCAGACTCTAGGGCACAAGTCATCCTCTTGTCTCAGCCTCCTGAGTAGCCGAGACTCCAGGTGCCCACCAGTACGCTCAGCTACCTTTCCCATTTTTAGGAGAGATGGGGCCTCATTCAGGCTGTGTCAAATTCCTGAGCTCAAGCAATCCACCTGCCCCACTCAGCTTTCCAGAGTGTTAGGATTACAGGCCTGAGTAACCGCGCCCAGCCTGCAGTGTGTATTAATACCCCATCCTTTTTATGACTGAATAGTGTTCCACTGCATGGATCTATCACATTCCACTTAGCCACTATTCAGTTGATGGACATTTTATTCCTTTCTACTTTTTGGCTGTTATGAATAATGCTACAATGAATATCTTGTCTTAGTTTCTGTTTGAACACCTATTTTCAATTCTGAGGGGTATATATCTAAGTATGCTTTCTTACTTTAATTAAATAAATCTTGTGCTTCAGAGATTCAAATTCTGGATTTCAATTCAGAAAATATTTACTGAGTGTCCACCCAATAAGCACCACAGGTCATATAAAGGACAAAGGAGAGGCTGTCTGCTGCCCAGTAAGGCCTGGTCACTCACAGTCTCCTGTTTTGGGGGTCAAGCGTGGGCACAGGCATGCTCTTCTTCTTCCCTAACTGGGGAAAAAAGAACTTAATAAGCATATAAGTCTGAAATGGACTTAACAACGATTTGTGAGTTGCTAGATTATGGTGGAATTTTGACACTATTTTGTCAAAAGGAGCTGAATCGGATTCTCAGTAACTACAAAGGCCTTGAGACACATAGTTAAAAGTGCATCTTCATACAAAGTGAGGAAGAGAAATATTAACTTTGATTAGGGGTTAATAACTCATGATCATTTAGTGGCTCCATGTGCATGCTGACTCTAGTGATGGAGCCTAGAGTCTTTGTCCCTCAGAGCTCCAGGGCCAGAGGACGCAGTGAGCAAACAGGGAGTGGGGAGGGAATGCGATAGAGGCCTTGTCGGGAAATCCAGGATGTCACTGGAGCCCAAGGAGGAGCCACTTCCCTTGATTTGCAGAGGCAAAGCTGAGTTTCTAGAGAAGTGCTGGCCACGCCAGACCTGACAAATGAATGACATCAGCTCAGCAAGGAGTCCACAGGGGCTACTGAGCTGGGTGCCTCTGGCAGGCCCACATCTTCATAGAAAGTTTAGTAAGACCAAAGGTCGTAAGGGGTATGAGGGTGAGAAATGAGACAGGGATGGCACCTGGGAGCAAATCATTACAATGTTTATAAACTTTGTTGAGGGCACCAGAATTTATTCCAAAGGAAATTGGAAGCCATAGGAACTTAATTATATGCAGGTAATGATATGATTAGATTTGCTTCTGCCTACAACATGCATATTTGGGGACTGGGGGAGCAGAGACAGTTCAGAACCCACTGCAGTAAGCTACAGTTCTGACCCAGGGAGTTGGCTGTGACTATGGAGAGAATTTGACAGATACCTGTTAAATAGGATGCAGAATCTGCGAGGCTTGCTGGTTGACAGAAGGGCTGAAAGGCATGAAGACGGAGAAACAGCAGCCAGGCACCCCATATCTCTGTGCCCTTCCCCATGGTGGCTTACTGCATCCCTATCTTGGGCGCCCTTCCTCATCGCGGCTTACTGCATCTCTGTCTTGGGCACCCTTCCCCATGGCAGCTTACCGCATCTCTGTCTTGGGCGCCCTTCCTCATGGCAGCTTACCGCATCTCTATTTTGGGTGCCCTTCCCCATGGAGGCATCTCTATCTTGGGTGCCCTTCGCCATGGAGGCTTACTGCATCTCTATCTTGGGTGTTAATCCATTGACTTCTGAGTGATGCTGCGTGGAGAAGCCTCTAAGATTTCTGGTTTATCTACTCTCACTATAAATCCTGCCTTTGGGCAGAGTCTCGTGGCATTCTCGTCTTTCCCTGAGGGGGCAACTTCAATTGTGCTACACATTCCTTCCTTATGGCTACAAGCCCTGGGTGGGAAGGAAAGGCCTGGAGTTCACTGTCTCTCAGCGCCTGGCACAGGGCTTCTGTTCTTAAGTACCTATTCAGTGTTTCTTTCTGAAAAACTGGATATGTCAGCCTCTTCCTCCAGCATCTCAGCTTTCCCAACCTTTAGGGTATGTTTGCATGGACCTGCCCACCACAGCACCATCCCACACTCCCTCAACCTTTACCATGCATTTCACAGCACCACAGATTTTAACTGCCAGCATTTGCATGTCTTTGATTGGGCTACTGGACCCATTCTGTGGCCCTACAGGAGCCCAGAAGTTTTACAAAATTAATAACCCCCAAGGAGGTGCTGTTGAGATGAAAGTTGGAACTATGAGGCAAGCTCTCCTGGTCTCCCAGGTTCCCCAGCAGGTGGACCCCAGTGGCCCACGAAGCGGGGTGGTCTGACTATGCTCACTTTATTGGCTGTCCTGCCTTTCCTGGCTTCTTACATCCTTAATAGTTTTTTTCTAGAATCAACTCCCAAATAAACTACTTGGCTAAAAATCTACTGTTGGGGAATCCAACTCAAGGCATCTGAATTGTACTCATGGGTGGAAGATCACCCCAAAGTCAGGGACAATGAAGAAGATACTTGTGTGTGTCGATGGTGGTACTGATGGTGAGTGACATTAAAAAAATTGGGGGCAGACATTGAAAGACTCCTTCTGTGAGCAGCAAGGCTGGGGTTCCAGAGGACCTTTAAAGGAAGGTTCTCTGGGCAGTAGGTAAGTACGTCTAAGAGCTGAAGAGAGAGCTTAGCTGGACCTGATCACTTGGGGACACACGGGAAGAACAGAAAAGGGTGGGCAGCCAAGCACAGACTCTCCAGCAAACCCACCATCCCAGGGCTGGCAGGAAAAGCTTTGCTAACTAAGGAGATGGAAAGGGAGTGACCAGAAACATGAAGAAAACCGAGAGGTGAGGTGGCACCAAGGGTGAGCCTTTCCAGGGACATGTAGTGACTCATGTAAACTGCAGCTCCACAAGCTCCTCCAGGCCCCACAGTGGACGCTGTGGGTTCAGCTCATCAGGCTCATCCATCATTTCCCTGAGTCTGTTGTTCATCTCCTGATTCTGTCACCAAGTTATTAAATTGGGAATTTGTAGAAATGTCATGTAACTTCTTGCCTTCCACTCCCATAGCTGAAAGAACATTAGAATTATCAGAATAAATTTCCTATGATTTAGTTACTTGGTGGTTAATGCACATAAATAAAAAAGTAAGGGAATTTTAGATGAAAAAAAGAGCACCTGTAATTTTTCATGACAATTTACTTTTTCTGAAAAATTCTACTTAAATATTCAAAATTAATATTAACGAAAAACACAAAGTTCAACTCTCTGTCTTTTCCTGCCTGGTTTGCGATGTACACACTTATCATCTTTGGGATTTTTATACAAGCTCTCTTTTCTGCCTTTCTTTTTGACTTTCATGCTTTGATGAAATGTTTAAGGTACATGTTTTGGTGCTAGGATAGCTGATGTGATGCAGCTATCATAGCTTTTTTTTTTTTTTTTTTTTGTCAAACGCTTAGAAAAAGAGGACTTTGCATTTGCTTGCCTAAGTGGAAGGCAGAGTAATTCTGTGAGCTTGCAGGGACCCTGCAGAGGGGGCTAGGTCTGCCATTGTAGGCTGGGTCGGTTGTAGGCTGGGTAGTTGTAGGCTGGGTCGGTTGTAGGCTGGGTGGTTGTAGGCTGGATCAGTTGTAGGCTGGGTGATTGGTGCCTTCCAACACTTCACACAAGACCCAGGACTTCCCGACAGCAGTACTCTACTTGTGTTTGAAAAATCTCAGGTGTGTTCAATTCTCTTTTTGAGTTTTCTTATTGTTTTACTTATTTGGAGAATTTCTTTGTGCTGTGGTTGGAGTATCTGGTGACCTGTGCATTTTACCTTTTGGAAACTGCAACATCCTTTTTCTTCGCTTCATATCCTGCCATGTGGTTGCTTTTGCTAATGTCCTATGACCATTTGAGGGCTTCGGGGGCAGAAGTGATGAATGTGGGTGTGTGGGGGGCAGTGCAGTGGAAATATTTTGTTTTTTCTATATATGATATTTTAAGTCACGGGGCGGGGGGGGGGAGCCAGAGAGCAACCTGCAGAAAGGCTGCTTGTAAGTGTGTGGGGAGGACAAGAGACCCCAGAGTCACACGGCTCAGGAGTAAAACCAGTTTGTCCCTTACTGGCTGTGTGACCTTGGGAAACTGACTCCTCTGATCTGTAGTTTCTACATTTGTAGAAACAAGTAACCTCTTCCTGATAATGAGGCAGAGAAGAAAAGATTGGTTTAAACCATGTGACAAATGGCAAATAAACATGAAAAAATGCTGAAAGTCACCTCATTATTCACCAGGAAAAGGCAAATTAAAACCACAGTGATATCACCTTACCCCTGTCATGATGGGTTTTATTAAAAAGTCCAAAAGCAATAGATGCTGGCATGGAAGCAGAGGGCAAGGATGCTCACACACTCTTAGTAGGACTGCAGATCAGTAGGACTGCTGTGGTAAATAGTATGGAGATTGCTCCAAAAACTACAAGTAGGCCATTTGATCCAGCAATTTCACTACTGGGAATCTACCCAAAAGACAAAAGTCATTTTATTGAAAAGACACCTGCACTTTAATGTTGGTTGCAGAACAACTCACAGTTACAAAGAGTGGAATCAATGCAAGGGCCCAATAACTCACAAGTGGATTAATAAAATGTAGAATATACATACCATGTATACTCAGCCATAAAATATAAAAAGAATGAATGCCTTTTGCAACAATTGGGATGGAACTGGGACAATTCTCCATCAGGTCATTAACCGATGACCACACACGTACAGAGAGGCAAGGAAAACTCAGTAGAAAGCCCGGAGCTGGGAGGTAGGGATGGGCAAAACCCCACCTGCCATGGGCACAGTGAACGCTGCATGGGGACGGGAATACTTACAGTTGTGACTCAAGCATTACAAAGTGATCCTTGTAACCAAAACATTTGTACCTCTCAATATTTTGAAATTTTAAAAAAGATAAAAACTAAAAATAAAATAGCCAATGGGTAAACTGAGACTTCCTTTTGTCAATCTAGATTTGTTGGAATGAAACAGATTTTGAAGGTTAAATGAAGATCAAAGTAGAGACTTTGATATTCTATGAAGGTGAAAAGATCCATAAATTTGTGAATAATGTAATTGTTTAAGGACAACTTAAGGATGGACGCAGGACAGGATTTAGGTTAGGGGCCAAGTGCATTGTCTCTTTCTTAAGTTTGGCAGAAATGTAGTTTTTGGACCAAGTAGGGAGGGTAGAGAGTCTCAGCTGGGCAGGACATCTTTCACAAAGGGCCTGGGTGACCAACCAACAGAAGAACCCTCGCCTGGCAGGTGCATGCTAAGTGGGCAGTGGTGTGTGCTGGGAGCCTCAGGGCCTCAGCATGGATTCTGGATATTACCTCACATACATTGGGCAGCCCTTGAAGGGCTATGAAAAGGGGCTTCAGTAGTCTCACTCAGGCTTTAAGTGACATTTCTTCTTTCACTGGGAAAGCCTGGCTCATTGCTCTGAGTGTGCCTGGAAGCCCCTTCTGTGAGGGACATGGCTCAGATGTCGGAACCTGCCCAGGTCATGCCCTTCCAGGGCAGCCCGTGTCCCTGAATAGGTATCATCCATGCAGGAATGTAAATGCCGAGCCACCTCTGCCCGTCCTGGGGCTGCCCCAGGGACTGGCCAGGACACTGGCCAATAGCTCAGCTGCTGCTTCTGCCCACTCCTCCTCCCCTTCTTCCTTTTTCCCTGTCCCCAACTCCCTCTTTCCCCTTGCTCCACTCCTTCCTCCTCCTCTCTCCCTCTCCCTCCACACCCCTTCCTCCTTCTTCCTCCCTTCTCACTTCCCTCCCTCCCCTCACCCAATCCTGCTCCCTTTACTCTCTCCTTCCCTCCCCCACTCTTCCCTCCCCTTCTTCACCACTCCCTCTTGTCACTCTCCCCTCCCCCCTTCACTCCTTCCTCTTCTCTCCCATCCCTCCTTCCAAAGGCCTTGATCCCAAAGGTGTCCAGTGAACACTCTAAACTAGACCCTCTCTCTGGTCTGCTCCTAGGATCCTCTTCTGTGCCCTGTCCTCAGATTCTTATCCCTCAGACAGAAACCTATCACCCATCTCACTGGTGGGCTGTAAGGAGGAGACAGGTGAAGTGGCAAAGCCCAGCTGTAGTTAGGGCACCTCCCTTTCACCCAGGCCTCAGAAGCAACTGTCTGGAAGCCACTCTCCAGCCTTAGAAGTAGCAGGAAGGCTGGCCCCAGAGAAAGAAAGGGTACTTTCTCCTTTTCTAATCATGTTTTAAATGATTTTTATAATGACTTATTCTGTACAGACTTAGGTTAGCCATTTTTCACCTTTGGGCCTAAATGTCTTTTCCCGTTTACTGAAGAGGCTGGATGGCCCTTTCATCTTTCCTTATTTGCTGATTCTGTATGTAAGTAAAGTATACAGTAGATAAGTGAAGGAATGTTATTAGATCCCCAGGATTATTTTCTTTAATAAAACAATGAAAATGATTTAAATGGTAGGTTTTGGTATATTTATTTATGAGGGGATATTGTACACCTCTTAAATTCTATCTTGTAAGAATGTATGATAAACACCATTATAATTTTAAAGCAAAATGCAAAATGTTTACAACACACTGTAGATGAGAGACTGGACGCAGTGGCTTATGCCTGTAATCCCAGAACTCTGGGAGGCCGAGGTGGGTGGATTGACTGAGCTCACAGGTTTGAGACCAGCCTGAGCCAGAGACCTCTTCTTAAAAAATTGCCAGGTGTTGTGGTGGGCACCTGTAGTCCCAGGTGCTTGGAGGGGCTGAGATAGGAGGATGGCTTCAGCCCAAGAGTCTGAGGTTGCTGTGAGCTACAGCTATGGCAACTCTACCAAAGGTGACAAAGTGATACTCTGTACCAAACAAACAAGAAACACTGTAGATGATTTTATTTCCAACTCTACAGATGTAGATATGGATAAAAAGATAGTGATGTCAAAACAGATATAAATAACAATAGAAAGGACTGTAGAATTCACATCAAAATATTAGACTTTGTCATGGTCATGGATAGAAGTGAGTGGTTTAATTAGTCCTGCAATATTTGTATATGTTCATTCTCCAGACTGTCTACAGTGGATATATATATTCCAGCACAAACACGTGCATTTAAAATACGGCGAAAAGCCAGTAAGGATTTAATTTGCCTTGTTAATTTTCAAACATCGCCCATTGATCCCGTGGTGACATTGAAGCCTCGGCTTTCCCAGAGAAGGGGAGGTGACTGAGGAGGCCTCATCTTCAGCCCCAGGCTTTCTTCGGCCCTTAGAGCGGCACCTACTGAAAACTAGGCACAACCTCTCCAGGTCTGAGAGCTGGAGCCAGCTGCGCTGCTGACAGTGAAATCCAGCCTCTTTCTCTCTACTAGTGACGAAAAGAAACCCAGAAGCCCCAAACACTAATTCAAGTAGTATCACCTTAAAGTTTTGGAGAGAAACGTAGATGATTCCCACGACACACTTCAGGAAGACACACCATGGCGCAGTCCTCTGGGCACCCGGTGGCCGCTCCCGCCCCTCCCCTGAGACCCGCACGGGCCACATGCACCGGGGCCACCTGTGCCCAGCTCCACTGGCCAGCGCTGGCAGACACCGTGTGGGTCCCTACTCAGCAAATCGCCTACATCTTCTTAAGGGAAAGGAAACGGAGCCAAGGACAAGTATTTGGTTATTATTATTATTATTTTGGCCAGGGCTGGGTTTGAACCCGCCACCTCCAGCATTTGGGGCCGGCGCCCTACTCCTTTGAACCACTGGTACCGCGCTCTAAGATTCATTTTTTTTCCTACAAAAGTAGCCCAGTGCCGGGTGACTCAGCTGCTCCCAGGGCTTCCGTTTACTTCAGTTCCATCTAGGCTTGGGCGCTGACTCCAGCAGCCATTCCTAAGCTCCCTGCTGCTGAACTCAAGGTAGAAAGTCACCGCCTGAGTGAAATGAAGGCTTCTTGGGCCTGGGGATACGATTCCAAGGATTTCTGACTCAGAGCCAGCTTGGCACTACCACTGCCCTCGGCTTTCTGCCCCACCCTCCGGAGAACTGAACGTGGACAGGCCGTGAATGGTCACGGGCGTTTCAGGACTCAACTAGTAATGCTGTGCTAGAGAACCAGAAGGGCTTCCGAGCTGTAGGATGCTCACCAGGGGGTTAGTTACGAACGTTTTGGTGTATCTTGACTCTATGTACAATACTATGCATCTACGAAAATGATCATTTGCTCCAGAAAAAAATAAGGGGTCCAATTTGAGACATGTCTCACCGGATCTATACCATGCCACTGTGTTCAGCTTCCTCTAATCTGAGATAATTTAGCTCCATTTTCAAAGATCTTGGGAATTCACTACCATAGTTGGATTAACCACGCATAATGCAACCAGGTACCAGCTTTCCAAGGAGCTTTTCAATGTAGTACCAGACATTGCCATTAGAGGTCAGCGGCAGTCAACGTTCTGCTCCCACAGGGCCAACATCTTGAAATCTAGAACCTTCTTCAGGAAAATGTATGCGTGGTTTTAGTGTCCTCACAGCATTAATAAAGCTCTCGGTAACTTGAATGTCCCTGATCGTTACAGCCCGTGGATGCTTCTAACACTATGCTCAAGAATCTAAACATGTATGACATTATTAAGACTCTTGGGAAAGGAAGCTCAGAATGGAGTATGGGATGGAGCCGAAAGCCTGGCGGTGAAATCTGCAGGTAGGCTGAGCGCAACCTATTAAACACCTCCTGGGCCTCCTGTAAGGGCGCCTACTCCACAGCCACTGAAATAATTTTAAATGAGGCCACAGTGTATTGACGTGACAAGATGCCCATGTGGTGTTGATGACTCAGAACCAGACGAAAGGAAATCCTGTAAAATACAGTCTCCTCCCGTGCACACACACATACTTATCTTTTTTAAATGGACTTTTCAAGTTCAGAACATAATAGCAATTATGTTAGGGAAAAGCCTTTGTGATGTGTTTCCAAGGTTGCTCTATACTTGCACATGATTGAGTCTTTTGCGACTTTAATTCTTTCATAATGAAAAAGTTTCCTTTTTGATAATGGAGCAAGTGTCCCCTCCAGGAGGTCTCAGCTCCTGCTCTATCTTTCCAGATAATAAAAACCATGCCACATTCATGCTTCTGCTCAAGTGGCAATCTAACTCTTCTCTGATTTTGTCTCCCTAACTCAAGTACAAGGAACTCAAGGCCAGGGACTGAGTCTGTCTTTTACTGTGGCCTCAGAACCCAGCAGAGTAGTTGACACAGGCAGGTGTTTTAAGGGCATCAGCTGATTGAAGGAGTCAAATGTAGGGTGTGTGGGAGTTCAAATGCCCCTGTCGGGTCTGCTGAGTGAGCCAACCGTGCAGCTGCCAGTGGGGCCCCTCTCCTTTTCTCACAGGGCCCCCCAAAAGTCCCTCCACTCCACAGATAACAGTGTGGGAGTAACCCATCTGGGACCTGGGCTTAGCAAGTGCAGGAGTCACAAAGGGTGACAACCCTAGTGGGGTGGGCAGGATAGGGTGTGAGGCAGATGGAGTATTGCTCAATTTGGATTTTGTCTCTGGGCTTCACACTATAAAGACCTTCTAGCTTTGGACAGTGCTCCCCTGAGCCTTCACGGCATCATGTGAGTTTAAAGCACTGTGTCGCCTGCTGGGGGAGGGGGCTGAGCATCAGTACCCCTGCTCCAGAGGGCAGTGAGCTGGGACACCAGAAGTCTGAGTGTACAAGTGACCCCAGACTCCCGCAGCTCCACTTTGAGGAGTTTGTTCAAAGAAAGCAACATGGAAAGATTTTACATCATATGGCTGCACCACTGAGAAAAAAATCAGGAATTGCCTCCATGTCTGCCAACGGGGCACTGACCAGCAAAATCGGCCTCTGGTCTCAGCATTCCTGCCATGCAGGGTTCTGGTTCCAAGAATGAAAAGTACAGGAATGTGTATTGTAAAAATAGACCTTGGATAATTTTCTACACCCATGGTAGGGACCTGTCTCTGAGAGACACAAATGCAGCTGAGTACAAAGTGGGCATCCCCAAAAGAAGATCCTCATCTCAGATACGCATGGGGGAAAGTCCCTGGGTGTCTACTGCTGGTGGTGTATTACTGAAGACACTTCACAACAAATCATATATATATATATATATAATATATTTATATATCCTTAGACTTATCTGTGTTTTATAAAATTTAACAAGAAATTTGGATGACTTATGTAAAAAGGAAATGATAAAATCTAAAACAAAAAGCACTGACTTGCTTCTCGGGTGGGTGTTTGTAGCAAGGCCAGATGGAGCTGAGCAGTGACTTGGAGGGAGGTGGGGGGTGGCAGCGTTCTCAGCCCCTCGTGTCCTCCAGCCTCCAGCCGGGTCTCTCACGCACCCACCCTCCTGAAAATACGTCCCTCAGCTGGATATGGGGCTTCTGTTATTCTTCAGTGTTACAGGTGACCTTTTTCCTGGGTCACAGAAAAATCAAATGACTAGATTGCTCTCAATGTCCTGTTTTTCTCTTGTTACTTTTGAAATCATTTAACCCTTGCAAAACAAAGTGTGTGTAAGGCAGCACTGCGTGGGGGTTAAGATTGAAATGCAAATTCAGCTTTTGGGAGCTTAACCCAGCCATTATTTGCACCCAATCCACACATCACAAAATCTGCATGGACCTTCCATTTCTCTGGCTTCTGAGCAATTTGAGAACTACCAGTAAAATAGAAACTGCAGACTTTGAAAACCAAAGCCAAATATGAATTATAATCTCAACTTTTCTGAGTGGCATGGGAACAGAGGTGTCCTTAACCACTCTGAGCCTGTTTTACCTCTGCAAACAAGAGTAATCATGACTGGTTGAAAGGCTGCGCATCAGAGTGAACTGGGTGGAGAGAAGCTCCTGGCTCTCTGCTTCCTGTGGGAACTCAGTTACTCAAGTCCGTCCTCATCCTGGAGATGGATTCCTGCCCTTCATAAGGACAGAGACTCTGCCGTGATCAGGTTTTCCTCTGACACATGTGCCCTGCTCAGCACCCTGCGTGCCCCACGTCCCCAGCACACGCACCCTGCTCACACACATCCCCACTCTCCCTGGCTGTGCCTGTTTATCCAGTCCAGAGGCTTCCACAATTAAGGCTCCTGCTTTCCACACCTCCCTTTCCTCACCTCAGGATGTTATTGATGGAACAGGAAAGGAAAGGAAGTCCTTCCATGTGGGGTTCTCTTGGGGTCCCTAAGCGTTTGGGATAGGGGAGAGTTGAGGGAAAACATGTTTCTGATTTTCCCCAGAGAATCATGCTGCCTGGAAACGCATCTCACAGCCTGAGGCAGCGCTGGGCACAGGGGACAGACCAGGGGGTCGTAAGCCTGTTTCCAGCACTGTCTAGGGGACGCAGGGGCTGGGGCTCATTGAGTCCCTCGGAGGATCACATGCCCAGGACTGAGAGACGCTAAACACACAAAGCAGCAGAAAGTGCAGCATGTGGCTGAGAGCCACACTGGATCCCAAGGTGTTTTCTCTCTGTGTCAAAGTAACCTGGGTTATCAGAGAAGAGCGGAGATGTACACCAGCGTTCCTGAGGGATCTGAACGCATCCATGTGCCCTGGTCTGCCAAACTGATAAGGAAGGAGCTCCAGGGACCTATGAGCAGCCAGGGTGACTTCAGGGAAAGGGGTGGGGGCAGAGAAGATGAGGAGTTGGGACCTGGTTGAGAAGAGGAGTGAGGCAGGTTGGTGGACGCTGAGGTGGGGATTTGGCCTGGATCTGGGAGGTCCTGAAGAGGGGTGATGATCAGATAGGTTGGACCCTAGGAGAAGACCTTTGAGCATGACCGTTCAACTTTCATTCACCACTATGACCACAGGAGTCAAAATCTGCTTAAGAAAGTGGATCATTATTGCCTTTATTTGTAGTTAATATAGATTAAAGAACTCTTTCCCAAAATACTGACCCATTTGTTCAGAAATCAAAGCTAACAGCCTGTCAGTATGGTACATCATAACAGTCCTTGGACTGACCATTCACAGAGCATTGATTACTGTTCCGGCATTCCCTGGGCTACAGTCTTAGCTACCCTGCACTGTGATATAAACGGGAGACCACTGTGGTCTTTCCTTTGTCACGTTACTAACCCCCCCTCCCCCATCGCAGTTTGCTCTTATTCTGTTTGCTCATCAGTTTTTCCTAGCAGTCAAGCTTACCTGCTCCAGGGAAACCCTCTAAAGACAGAAACATGTGACAACTGCAATCTGTAACATCTGGAGCAGCGAGCAAGGCGAGAGGTCAGCTCTCCTCAGATGGTTACATCTAGTCAGGGGTTTTATTGTTTGAGATGAGGCACCCAGTGGGGGAAGCTGGCTGTCTCCACATGGCATACCCCACAGTCAGTGCTCACTGGGGGACGGTCTTCCTGCCTTTGTCTGAGCCCTTCTTTAGGGCTAGTCTAAAATATGACAGAGTGATCCACAGCCAGACGTTATCAGCCTCTCTGTTAGTGTGCCACTACTGGGTAGAAGCAGGACAAGGCGGAAGGAAAGCTGTCAGCATGTCCTGTCACTGGGGAAGGACGTCTGGACACCTGTCCTGCCCCCTCTCTGGCCAGGCCCTCAGAGATCACCTTCCTCTTACCAAAGCCTTGATGGCCTTGGATTTGGTGATGCTGCCCATTTGTTCTTTAATAGATGCATACCAAGGGCCAGGCCCTCCAGCTGCGGCCCTTCCAGAGGGTGGGTAAGACGCCTCCGCCCCAGGCTTTCCTTGGTGAAGGAGAACAAGAGGGGAATTTTGTCCAGTCCGGGGGTCTGTCTCAGGGCACCCTGTCTATCAGCTTCACACACTGTCTCAAAGAGCATTTGTATCTTGTGTCTTCCCAACTGAGATAGATGCTTTTCTAAATCTTCATGATTCAGATTTGGCTCCAGCCCTCTGAGCTCTAGTGGGAGAGTCCAGCTGGTTGTCTAAGGTCACCGAAGGCACCTGATCCCACCCCATTAGGGGATGACTTGACTGGGTGGTCTTTTGGGGACTGCAGCATGTTGATGACCATGAGGATCTGTGGGCGGCCTGGCTTTTCTCACATCACCTCCTCAATCACATATAATAAATAATTCACTTGGCAGCAAGAACCCACTGTACTCGAGAACATTATTACTACAATGTCAACAATACCAGGAAGAAACAGAACTCACTGACGGTGCTCTCCCTGAATGCCAGGCACTGCCAGGCCTTTCATGCACTTGGCCTGGTGAACAGGTGGAGTCAACACACATGCTGGTCTGTGGCAGTGTGTGTAGGCAGCGCTTACCACGCCCATAGCCTCCGTCACATTGCATTAAAATGCTCAACAGGGGCAGCCTGATGGTAACGTCCTTTCAAATGTTTTTTTCGGGGGGGGCGGGGGCGGTGATATTTAAAAGTTTTTTTTTTTTAATTTAAATTGGATTGGTCTTTCCTTTTGCTAAAATGCAGAGGAGAAACTTTTAACCTTCATGTAACTTTAAAAAATGGAAATCTACTTTTGACATATTATTCATTTCTTATTTTTTCTACTTGAGAGAGCATTAAATAAACTGTATGGCAAAAAAAAAAAAAAGTAGGATTAAGTAAAATAAGCATATCTTCAGTTGGTGCCACTAAATGATCCTTAAATCAAATCTTGAATTGACCCTTTCTTGAAGACAGAAAAGAAAATATTTGTGGCCTACCCAGGAGCCCTCCCAAGTTTCTTTCTGTCAAGCCAACCGGGGATTCTCATGACACCCTGCCGTGTGGGGGGCATGCTGGACCCGCTATTGTTCTTCAGTACCTGTCTGCAGGAACGGAGCAGTGTCTGGTTCAGAGGGGTTAGCAGGGAAGCAGTGAGGGTGGTCTGGGCGCCACCAGGCACAGAGACCCTGGTCAGCACTCACCTCCTTCCCGTGTTGTTCTTTGTGTATTTTCTCCCCTTCTCTTCACCAAGGAGGCCAGTCCCTCATCTTTCCTGACTTGAGTGTCCACACTGACACGGACCAGGGAGGGAAGGCCTTTGGAATTTCAGGTGTGGTGAAGAATTGCTCTCTCCAGGGCCCATGATAGTATGGATTTGCAGACCAGAACATGATTACAGAGCCTTCTCAGGAGGCTGGACCTCGCTCTTGGGGCTCAGGATGGCCAAGCTCCCAGATGGCAGGACCTCTGGGCTTCCAAATGCCGTGTGCCCTGGCAGTGGGGATCCAGAGGTGACTGGCACAGCCTGAAGAGACAGAGGGTCCTACAGAATATTTTGCTGAGCATGAGACCCCTGTACTCTTTATACTGACCAGGAGGGGGAACTGAGAAAGTCCTTTCACTGGGTTTCCTGCCTGTCAATCTCAGACAGCCTGAAATGACATTTACTTTAAGTGAAAAAGAAAATTAAGTTCCCTGACTTGATTACTTATCCCCAAGTTTGCTGATAAAGACTCTGCCCACCCACCGCATATCTACATGTGCACTCTGTGCGTCATTCCGGGGCTCGGTGGAAAGCTGACTTCTCCTCCAAAAGTTTTAGCCAAGGAGAATTCAGTGATGTGACTCTTCACTAAAGTGTGTGCACAGCTGAGGGAACCAAGAAGGGACTTTGAGATGTTCAGAGAAAAGCAGCCATTCCCACCCTCTGCTTTCCTGCAGGCTGCAGGCTGGGGCCCCTCTGGGCAACTCCAGGCCAGCCTCAGTTGGCTTCATCTCCATTAACATGGCAGTTTGTTTCTGCAGGGCTGGCAGAAGACTCACTCTTTGCAGTGTGCTAAGGTGGGGACTTCCTTACCTAAGTAGCCTAATTGCACAGGTGACACCATGGCATATGTGCAAGTCTCACATCCAGGAGTAGGGGAGGATCACACAGGGTGTATACACCAGTGGGTGAAAATCTTGAGGGTCACCTTAGAATTCCAGCTCCAGACAGTCACAGCCAGGTCTGCACACACTTGGGCTTCCTCATGTCTCCCTCTCTCCCTCTACCTCCCCTTTTTCCTCTCCCTCACCCTCTCCCTCTCTCTTCCTCACCCTCTCTCTCTGTCTCTCCCTCTCTCTCTCCCTCTCTCTCCCTCACCCTCTCTCTCTCCCTCTCTCTCTCCCTCACCCTTTCCCTCTCTCTCCCTTACCCTTTCCCTCTCTCTCTCCCTCTCTATTTCCCTCTACCTCTCCCTCTCTCCCTCTGTCTCTCCCTCTTTCTCTCCCTCTCTCTCTCCCTCACCCTTACCCTCTCCCTCTCCATCTCCCTCTATCTCTCCCTCACCTTCTCCCTCTCCCCCTCTGTCTCTCCCTCTCTCTCTCCCTCAACCTCTCCTTCTGTCTCTCCCTCTCTCTCTCCCTCTCTCTCCCTCTCCCTATCTCTCTCTCTTTTCCTCCCTCTCCTTCTTCCTCTCCCTCTCTCTCCCTCTCTCTCTCCCTCTCCCTCTCTCTCTCCGTCACCCTCTTTCTCACCCTCTCCCTCTCCCTGTCCCCCTCTCTCTCCCCCTCATCCTCTCCCTCTCTTTCACCCTCTCCTTCCTTCTCTCTCTCCCTCACCCTGTCCCTCTCCCTCTCTCTCTCCCTCTCCCACTTTCTCTCTGTCTCCCTCGCCCTTTTTCTGTTCTCTTTATTCTCACTCTTACACAAGGCCTTATCCAAGTGACATGGTTGCTGGAAGAATGGGGCTTATATTAACAATTTCAGGACTAGAGAAGAAAATTACTCTTTTTCTCCCCACTGAGGATTCTGACAGGCCTAGATGAGGGTCACGTTCCCCTGGTGTATGTGGCCGTGAGGACAGACTGTTGCAGGAAGAAATTGGGTAAAACCAACTGTGTTTACATAAGGGGCACTGAATCATACAGATTCTTTAGCTCTTTTACAGTTAAACTTAGCATGTCCGAAACCAAAAGCACCTGACATCCATGGTTAGAGGGAAGGGGTGGAGGGATGCAGGAGTAAGCAGAGAGGGAGGGAGCTGGGCCCCAAACCCAGAGAAACCAGCACCCCTGGGGCTAGCATGGCCCTTCAGAGAATGACACTTGGGCCACTGGGAAAGGCTGTGTCCTTGGCTGAGAAGCCCAGCCCTGACCAGGGATTGCGGGGTAGGGTCCTGGCTGGTGCAGTGTGGTCCCCGCCACATCCCTCACATTTATTCCCAAGTGTGAACAATTTGGAGACACCAAGTTTAGAGTGACCCACTGTAGCACAGGCCCTTAGCATTTTCCTCCTCTCTGGGCTCCTTCCCGCCCTGCTGAATACTAAATCTCTGCAGTTTTCAAAAAACACTCCGGGGCTCCCCATTTCCTGCCTGTTCAGCTTCCTGCCTCTCAGCTGAGCTGTGAGACCCTTTACAATCTGACCTCAGTCAATGGTTCCAGGATTTTCTTCCACTTTATACATCTACCTCCTTCTTTACCATGATATCAAATTTCTGTTTTCTAAGCCCACTTTCCCACACTTTCTCTCCTTCCTGACATTTCTCATTCTGTCTCATATTCTACCACATACTACACTATGTGAGGTCTCACTGTTCCTTCAAGGTCCTGCTGTAACAAAACAATAAACAAAACCCCAAACTGTCCCTTTTGATCACCATAGGCCCTAGTCTCATCCTCCCCAGATATGTTAAATTCTTCTTGTGGATAATATTAATTCTGAGTTCCTGGCTCAATGCCCTGTGATCTAGGTTGTCAGTTTTCATGTACATTTTTAATTGAGGTCTCCCTGAGGTAAGGACTTGGGGACTGGTGACCTATTTCAGAGGGTCACAGTGTGAAAGAGAGAGGGAAGGAGGAGGGTGAGGCAGAGCTGTGCACGCCCTGCCATGCCTGTGGGGATGAGCAAGTTGCCACATGGGCGTCCATCCAGGCAGACTGGGTCCCACCCAGGAACCCTAAGGACGATGCAGACATGTCTCAGAGGGGCCCACAGAGGACATGGAGCCCAAGGGGGCCTTGACTCACTGGCTCTCGTCTACCACCAGGGACGTCTCTGGTGTCCCTGGGGCTGTCATCCCCCTGAGCCACCAAGTTGTATGTATCAGTGAAGGAGAAAATGGGGAGAACTTTCAGGCAAAGACCACAATGTGGCACTTCTAATAGGAAGCCACTGGTATGCTGGGAACACGGCCAGCAGAGTAGGTGAATGGAGATGGGCTGGCGGGGCACAGGGCAGACACCACCCGGGGCTTCTCCAATCCTCTCCATGGCCACAAATCGAAATTTTGTCCTTTCTGGCCAAAGGTGTGGCACAGTGGTTATGGCGCCAGCCACATATGCCAAAGGTGGTGGGTTTGAACCCAGCCCTGGCCTGCTAAACAACAATGACAACTGTAACAAAAAATAGCTGGGTATTATGGCAGGTGCCTATATTCCCAGCTGCTTGGGAGGCTGAAGCAAGAGAATTGCTTAAGCCCAAGAGTTGGAGGTTGTTGTGAGCTGTGACAGCACAGCACTCTATGGAGTGCAACAGAGTGAGACTCTGTATCAAAAAAAGAAAGAAAGCAAGAAAGAAAAGAAATTTTGTCCTTTCTGTGTTCCCCACAGCACTTGGTTTTACAGTCATAGGCATCTGATTACGCCTCACTGGTGTGGAATGGATACATGGGGGCTGGATAACACCTTCAAGTCAGTGGTCTCTCCCTCTGCTAAGTTGCTGGCACCCTCCTTCCTCCAGGTCTCTGCTCTTGGCTCCGTGGCAGACTTTCTGCCGACTCAGCCCCTCATCCTCTGACCAGGCTTTTCACGTCCCCAGTGCCAGCATCGCTCCTCTTCTCTCCCTGGGCGCGCCACCATCCCTGAACTTACTCTGACTTTGTTCCTTCATCCAGAGGGCCTTGTTTTTAACTGTCCACCCATTAGAGCCTAGTCGGGGCCAGGCCTTGTTCCAGGAGTAAGAACCCAACACACATGGATTCACCTTCTGTTGTTAACAAACCAACAAATAGAAATATAAGATAATGACAACGATAAAAAGGTTAAGGAAAAAATTTACTAAAAGGTGAGTTGGGGGCTATTATGGATGAGATGGCTAGTTCATGCATATCTAAGGGGCTGGTTGTATTGGAGTCAAGATCTATTGCTACTTCTAGTTGAGAAAACTGAGTTTAGAGAGTGGGTTGTCCAAGGTCACACATGTAGGACTGTGACAGCAGGAATTTGTTGCCAGGCTTTCTCATCCAATCCCCAACCTGCAAAACCTTTCCCAGGAGAGTCAGGAGGGTGGAAGGGCCAAAGAGGTAGAGGTTGAAGTTATCTCTAACCATGAGGGAAAAGGAGAATTTCTCCTCTCTTTGTCTTTAAAGAACATGGTGTCTCCATAATATAATGTCCCTGTAATCTCATGTTTAAGATCAAGAGGTATTGGCAAGTTCCAAATGATAAAAGAATCAATTATTTCACAGGAAGCTTGCCCAGGAGGAGCAGAGGCAGGGACAGAAATCAACCCGTGCCTGACGTCAGGCAGCACAGCGGAGCTGGTGGAGGGGCTGCTACCGGGGGCAAGGCAACGGGTGTAACCTGAACTCTGATTTCCTCTCGCTCTGCCATATTCGGGCATTTTGGCCTCAAATGTAGCACATGAGAAGTCCTTTAAATTTCCCAGCTTCCTGGTTATATGATATTGATTAGCCCTTTTATATTTTATGTCCTGTAATTTCATTTTCAGGCTCATAAACTATATAGTACCAAACCAAGGCTGTTTCATATATAAAGAGACTTTTCAAAACCTTAAAAATGATTCCATTTTTTCTTCAGCATCGTCTTACAATAGCTATACTGGCTTAAAAATGTTTTAAGGTGCTTCATCAGGTGATTTCTTTAGCTCATTTAAGCTGTCCGTGAGTCCACGGAGCTCATGCTTCCCATCCCGACACACACTGACCAGCTACGTTGGGACGTGCTGGGCCCGTTTAGAGTTTGCAAATGTACTGTGTGAAGAGGGCTGTGCACAGGAACAGCCAGGGCTGAGTTCTGGGTAATTTCATGGGCACTGGATTTTCGTTTGTCTTTCTCTACCTGGTAGAATCACACTCCACTTTTGGTGAAGGAAAGAAATGAGAGAAAATAGGCTTCAGGGTCTCGCTCCTCCTGCGGAGAGCAGGTCTATGCTTGCCACAAGGGTGTGCACCACCCTGCAAACCCTGCCTCACGCCCATGCTGAGGAGGAACAGCAGACTCGACCCATGGGGAGAATGCGGTGGAGAGAGACGATTGCCCAGGAAGGAGGGGAAGTTAGTCTCCTAACTGCGTTTTTATTTGTTGTTAGCACCTGTGTCCTCACAGATCAAGACTACCATTCTGTGATTTCTCCTGCTTGAGCCCCTAAACTCTTGGGCTATCAGTGGGGACCCCCAAGTGGCCGTGGTTACACATGTCGTCAGGCGTGCTGAGAGACATCTGAGGCACCCTCATTCCAAGATTAAGGAGAGACCTAAACAGAGGCCACAGGCAGGATTCTGCCTTTCTGCTGCTTTTCCCACCTCAAGGAAGAGCTGGCCTTTGAGGTTTCAACAGATCAGGGCGACCCCGACCCCCAGGGGGGTAGCGGAAGCCGCCTGCTCCCTGGCACACGGGCATAGAGGCCCTCTGCTGATGACATATGAGCTGTTGACAGCACTGCCAACGTCTGAATTAAAGTTTATGTACTGACTTACAGGCGAGGAGAGAGTTTTAGAGTCAGGATGTGAAAGTTCTTTTTCTTTCCACATTGGAGGTAATTCCTGGCGAGTCCTGCTGCTGGGCTGCTTGGCTGACAGGGAGCTGGCCTGGAGGTTCACTGCCGTTCCACGCGACCCTCTCCCTGAGAGCTCTCCCAGTTTTCATAACGAACACCACTGAATCAGTTAACACACAGAAAACAAATCATGCTTGCCCCTCAGGTGAAGAGGTCAGAACTGAGCCATCCTTCCTTCCACTTGTAACTCCTCCCCAACATGCCCCGAGTCCCTGTTTGATGTCACCTTCTACACACTTCCCCCAAGTTGTCAGCCTCTCTCCAGCTTCTCTGTCACTGCAGCTCTCGTCAGAGGTACTTGGATGGCCTCTAACTGGTTTGTGTGTCCATTTTCTGTCCACAAGGAGCTTTAAACACAGGGTTATACAAGTTCACCCCAGTAACCCCACTGTGTAGTACCTCTGTGAGCTGACCACCTGAGGGTCTGCATTGGGGTCAACACACAGAAGTGGTCAGCATAAGGAACCAGGCCTGCTGTACTAATACGTATGTGTGGTGCATGTCCAGTCTGTGAAAATTAGGTCAGCTTAAGGAGAAGGTTGGTGTGGGGAGGTGGTCCGCAATGGAGGTTCTAACTGTGGTTGGTCTGAGGTGCACTCTAAGCAAGGGTATGTTTTAAACGTCCTCCCACTGGTTGGCACGTGTACCAGGCTTGAGAGCCACTGGGCCAGACACATGTCCCAATCTTTAGATGGCACAGCCTTCACCAACCAAACCACTGGGGTCTTGTTCTATGCTACTTCCTCTGGGAAGCCTTCCAAAGTCCCCCAAACCAAATCTGTTTCCCCATCTTTTCCTTCTTACAATATCGCAACTGGATATTCATAAATATCCTTTTCATCTAACATTGATCTCAGTGACCACCCCCCCCCCCCATGTTAACTGCTGAAGCTGTCCGTGGCTAGCAGAGTGGCTGGCCTGGGCTGGACATTTCAATTGAACTCCCTGAGGGAGGTGCTACAGGGACATGCAGCCCTGTCCCAAGTGGGGAGGACCCAGCTCACTCCAGGGACTTGTCCTGGTGCACCTTTCCAAATAACAGGCAACAAGCTGTGGGCTGTGGAACCATGGGTGGGAGCTTAGTGAAACTGGGGTAGGAAGAGGCAGAAAACTGTGAAAGGAAGAAAGGCCCAGTGGAGGCTGAGCCATTGCTAGCAGGACCATGCACTGCAGAAGGCCAGGCTCAGAGTCACAGGACTGGAGTACAGCCAGCAGCAGCCACCACGCATTTGCTGCAATATGTCCATGACATTTGAACTATTGAGTAACATGTGACTTCTTTAGAAAATGTGTTCTGCCTCTGTATTGTACTTAGCACCTGGACAGGCACTGCATCCATGTTTAATGGGCATGCTCTTTAGAGAACATCCATCCCACAGAGCTATTAAATCGGGCAGGGAGAAGGGATGGGCTGTTTTTCAAGGGACAGTTGGCATGGTGATTTAAATCTGGTTCTCTAGACTCAGAAAGACCTGGATTCAAATCCTGTCTCCACCAAGTACTTCCTATTGGCTTTAATCAAATTGTTTAATCATTCTAAACCTCCACTTCCCTTCTTGTTTATAGATTGGATAATTTTAGCAGATCCCTAGGAGGGCTCTTGGAAGGATTATTGGAATCAGCCCTCATAAGAGGACTTTATCCCACTGCCTGACACTTGGTAAACTTCCAATAAATGCTCAGCAGTTTAAAATAAGGAAAAACCAAGGTTCCGTACAACAGCTGCTTTTGAATATTGATGTGTCTGATCATGCCAACAGGCAAGTACAGCGGGGTGGGATGAGCCAGTGTTCCCAGCCATGTTTCTGATTAAGAATAGCAGTTTGCTATCGCAGTTCAAAGGAGAGCCAATCTGGGGGTGTGGTCTCCAACCTGTCCTTCTTCTTTCCCTAGATCCCGCCCAGGAGGAGTCAGGGCAGATCAAAAGGACTTCAGCTGCAGCATTCTGCTCAGTCTGGTGAATGCCTTTGTTCCCTCCTCTCTGGCCTTTTATCTGGGCTCCCACCTTTCAGCAGGCCTGCAGTGAGGGGTATTTCCTGTCAGTTGTTTCAGATGCTGGGGACACAGGCTGCAAGATGCAAATATTCTGGAATCAAAGCTGGTTAACATTATATTAAAGCAAAAGATCGGGTATTTTGGAAGGAAAAACCAGACTCGTTTCCATATTGTGCTTACAGATACCAACATGTAGACTTTCTAACCACAAAGATTTATTTTTGCAGCTATCTGCACTAAACCATTTAAGCAGGGAGGAAAGAGGCCAGATCCCAGACACAAGTATGTTGAGGGATGGGTCACAGCACTTGGGACACCCTTCCTACTGCAAGAGCCAGGAGTGTGACCCATGGAAATAACAGAGCACGAATGCTGTATGTGTATGTGTGTATGTGTGTGTGTGTGTGTGTGTGTGTGTGTGCGCACCTGTACATTTGTAGGTCTGCCTGTACCAGTGAATGCGCATGTGTGTGAGTGAGCATACCTTGGCCTGGGTTCCCGCACACACGTACCCTGAGGCTAGGATTCAAGTGCAAGAAGTTTACTCCGGAGATAATTCCATAAATCCTCTATCACAGAAGGGGACCCAATGAGATAGAGTAGGAAGCTACAGTGTTAACTTACAGCACACTTGAAACCATAATTATGCTTCCATAGCACACTTAAATTACGTTGATCAATAAAAAAAGAGTAAAAAAAAAGAATAAACTCACTGTGCTTTGAAATTCTTTGGGAAATAATTTAATTAATGATTTTTAAATTTTCTCAACAGATAGGAAGATCCTCTGTGGCACACTAGTGTGCCTCCGGACATTGGTTAGAACTCACTGCTCCACACCCAGCATGCGGCTAGTGGGAGCCGGGTTCTTCTGAGGACTGTGGGAGAAGGGCAGAACACGTTTAAAAATTATATCCATCTTTAAACTTCCTGTCTGCTATGGCTTCTAGCTCACCTGGTGGCCTAGGAATAAGCCTGCAAGTAGACCCCTGGTGACAGCAGCCTGCCACCTTCAGCAGGGAGAAGTGGGCACTAGGGAACAGAGCGTCTGCGGAGGGAACAGGTAGATGCCATATGCGGTGAGTGTGGCCAAATGTTTACATGCAGAAATGGTAACCACAGGAAGAGAGCGTCACTCTCACACACGGAACAAACGAGCAGTGTCACAGCTGCCTGGTCCCTCCAGCTCAGTCATGTGCTCTTCTTATTGTTCTTAATCTGACTCCTTTTCATTCAAGAGCCCATCTTTGCAGTGACTCTCCTTCCGTAGCTAAAAGAATAGAAAACAACCCCAGGTTTAACACGACACCAGGAAATTGTCTTACTTTGCTCTGAATGCTAATCAAGTTGGGGGATTTGGGGTTTTGTCTCTCTTTTTAAAACTGAACCCTCAAAACTTAAGTCCAGGAGAACATAAGGAGAGAGAGAGCAGAAGAAATTCCTCCCCGGCCTCAGAGGCAGAGAACTTAGCCGCTCAAGACCTGCAGGCAGCATATGCATCCCTGCCCCAGGCTGCCCTGTCCCAGTGACCCCTGAGCCGCTGAGCTGGGCACCTGTGCTTCTCCATAGACACACAGCCTCTGCAACCACACCCACAGCTCCCTGGGTTTGAATTTCAGTTTCACATCAGTAACTTTTCTAAGTCTTAAGTGAAATAAGAACAAGTGATTTTCCTTAACTCCTCCCAACAATTTTTTGGGGAAACAATATTTTCTTTTTTTCTTTGGATTCAAAGAAGATTTAACAGCTTTCCTTCTAAAATTAACATACAGTAAAGTTGACTTCTATTTCCTGGTGTACAGCTCCATGAGCACGAACCTATGTGTAGGCCCCTGTGGCACAACTGTAACACAGTGTGACACCTTTTAAGATTCTACTCAGGGCAGCACTTGTGGCTCAGTGGGTAGGGTGCCAGCCCTATATACCAAGGGTGATGGATTCAAACCCGGCCCCAGCTGAACTTACAACAAAAAAAAATAGCCAGGCATTGTAGTGGGTGTCTGTAGTCCCAACCACTTGGGAGGCCAAGGCAAGAGAATTGCCTAAGCCCAGGAGTTGGAGGTTGCTGTGAGCTATGTGACACCACAGCACTCCACCAAGGGTGATAAAGTGAGACTCAGTCTCTCCAAAAAAAAAAAGACTCTACTCAGATACACATTTATCACCTTCCTCTTCACTTATTTTACTGTACCTTAAGAAAATATCTAATTGGCATGAACCAGCATTTATCCTAGTCTTATCCCCTAAGAACCCAATGAAGTCAGCATTTAACTAGTAACAGTAAGTTGATTTAAAAGCTAATAAATGAAAATATAAGCATTATTCAGGCCGGGGAAAACTTAGGAGGATGAGATGACCAAAGCCTTGGAAATGATATTTTCTCCATCTTGTCTGGAATCTGAATGATCCCACCTGGGCTGGGAGTGGTCTAAAGTGGAGCCTGTGGGTCACCCTCTGGGGAGTGGGAGTTACAGCGTGTCAGAGTCAGGCACTGGGACGCTATGTGCACCCAGTTTCGGTTCCAGAGGCGGCCAGTGAAAGTCAGACGCAGTGCGCTGTGAATGAGGCACAGATGCCCACCAGGCTGCTTCCCCAGAGCCTCTCATGCAAAACCGGATTTTTATATAACTTGAAAAGCGTGACTGTAGCAGACAGCATCGTTCATCTTCCGTGTTATGGTCGGCTGTAAAACAGAATGAAGAATTCTTTTCCTTTGAAAGACAAAATGTTTATCTTCTAATTCTTTGGTCTTCTTCTGGCCTTAGAAATTCGAACTCCCATATTCACTTCCCTTACGCTTTATATTTAAAATTCTAATTTAAAATAAGAAGAAAGCTTATGTTTTCCATGTCAACTGTCTCTGACCTAAATGGTCCATATCAGAAACATTAAATGACTGAGCCATATCTCCCGAGGCTGTGATATTAAAATATATATATACAGCGGTCCTACTCCATTTGTGGTTGCTTTATTACTTATAGGAAGTATCTGAGTAGTGAACTGAGAAAGCTCTAGACCAGGGTTTTTCAACCATTTTTTAATCTCTCGCACACTTGAACCTATAATTAAACGTCCGGTTACACTTACGTTCATTTAAAAAAAAATTAACATAAAGAATATACTTACCATGCTTTGAATTTTTTTGCAAAATAATTTAATTAATGATCTTTAACAATTTTCAGAGCACACTGGTTGAAAATCACTGCTTTAGACCCAAAGACGATGGGGCTATGTTCTACCGAGTTTTTGTCACCAAATTCTTTTTCTGGCCTTATTGAAGTCCCTGCTTCAGTCAGAATTGCCTCTTTTTTTGTTGTTGTTTGTAGAACGCTGGATTGGACCTGAAACCTTTTTAAAGTCTTTCTTATCTGAGAGGGTGCGTGGTCCTGGCTTCCTCTCAGCTTCCAGGTTTTCCTTTCCCACCGAGAGCAGGAAGGAGCCCTCCGAGGAGCTCCCGCTGCTGCTCAGGGAACTGTGGAACTTGCCGTAGGCGTTAGCTCCCCAGCTCCCCAGTGGGGACAGCTGGGCCGAGAAGTTCAGGCGTGCCCTCCAGACCCAGCTCAGAAGTGGAGGGGACAAGCAGAGCAGCCACCCAGGCCCTGCCTTCATGCCCACTCTGCCTCTGGCCACCCCTTGCCTTGCAAAAACAAATGTCGTACAGGAAATGACATTCCGAGTCCAGGGACCCCGGGATCATTTATTTTTCTAAGGTGTCTCAGGCAACTAATGTACTTCCAGTTTGGAATGAACTCCCTAGAAGCAGCAGTCCCCACATGAGGGAGGTTCTCCCAAGTTCACAGGCTGTGTGTGCGAACTGCACATCCATAGCTGTTTGCCAAGGGAGCAGAGGCCATTCAGGAGGCTAAAAAGGCGAGAGGAACCCGGGACTTGGGTTGAGTTGTTGGAGAAGCGGGTAAACGGGACACAAAGACCTGGATTGTATTTTTCAATCGGAAAGCGCAGGCAGGGACAGGATATTCGTTCCCTGACTCCCTTTCCGGGGCCAACAGGCGGTAGTTGTGTCCCACGGCCCTTTGCCAGCTTCCCACCAGCACTGGCTGCAGAGAAAACGGAGAATCAGGGGACATAGTGTCCTGGCTCCGTGTTCTTGTGAATGAGGTTAACCTAAAACATTTCTGCTTCTGTTTTAACACCTGCTGTTAATTTAATTCAATTCCAAAAGTATGTATTCAGGTTATGAGAAATAAAAATATAATTCATTTTACAAAAAAGAATATAGACACCGCTACATTTTATTGACATTTATAATATGCCTATAATTAGTAGAAGCATTTTAATTTCATACACTATCAAAAAAAAGTTGTCAATTAAATGTGGTACAAGCATTTCCCATTTCTCAGAATTTTTATTGTATAATTAGTGAGTTTTAAAAGACTTGTTTAGATATAGATTTTTACCATACATCACTCTTTTATGTACAGAAAAGTGTAAACATAAGTTAAATAAATAGGTGGGTGCTTTTAAAAAACTGCTCACATTCTGAGTTTGACCTTTTGGGATGGCTTTTCAACTCAGAAATATTGATGTTTTTATGGGCTGTTTTTTTTTTTTTCATATAGTAAAATCCTTTACACTATTGGAAACATTGGGGATAGAGTATTTGTTAAAAGAATCTTCCACTGTGGAGCATGTACAGTAGTGACGATCATATCCTTACTACCGTCTGGCTGCGCAGAATTATACAATTCATTCCAATTTCAGGGATGGCAAATCATTAAAACAAACAAACAAAAACCAGAGTACTGACACAAAAGGTAGAAATATAAATAAATTGGTAAAGCTTTTTAAAATAACAATCTGTCACGATCACATGCCCTAAATTTTCCAGAGACCCAGCTATGCTCTAAGATCTGATCCCTCAACCTCACCCCAACACCGGGCTCTACCACCATCCTCATCTGTCCCCTGGCTTCTCAGTTGGGCTTCTTTACCTTGCTGTCAGACCTTTGTACAGGCCTTATTTTGCTAAGATAATGTCCCTCCCTCCCACCCACTCCCGATGCACAGATGCTTCTGTTGTCTCTCCAATACCATATTTTTGTCACTAACTCTGAATGTCTTCCCTTGGAGCCCCACTCTGTCCCCAGTGCCTGGTGTAGACACCTCCCTAGTGCTTGGGTCTCTGTAACATGACAGTATAATTGCCCAGGGATCTGTCTGCATCCAGTGCTAATTAACCAATAGGCTGTTACATCAACCATTAACTAGGCTGCTACATCTACTGCTAGCTAACTAATAGGTTGTTACATCCACTGCTAACTAGGCAATAGACTGCTACATCTACTGCTAGCTAGCCAATAGGCTGTTACATCCACCGCAAACTAGGCAATAGGCTGCTACATGCAAATTGCTTACCACAGTGGTACAGGTGTTGAGGTTCTCAAAAATGCTAATTAATGATAATTAAAAGTCATTTGTGATTTTTAAAAATATTTGCTCTAAGTATATATAAATAGGTATATAACAAATAATGCAAGCATAATAAACAGAAATAAACAACATGCAATAAATACATATGTATAGCAAAACACACTACCATTAGCAACACAGGAGCAAGTACCTCCCTCCCACCCCTCTCCACCCACAGACCCTGCCTCTTTGGACCAGTCCTTGTTATCAGGGGGGCTTCCTTGTTTGTTAGCTTTTGCCACTTTCCCGGGTGTAAATGTTCCCACCAATTTCAAGCCTCCAATGGTTTAAGGGATGACTCATTAAATTCCTGAATTTTAACAAAGTTAGACAAAAATCCATTGATCCTTCACTATGAGAAATCTATCAGTGCCTTCTTTCTTCTTGCTGCTTCTTCACAATGCTGGATAGTTACAGTATTTTTAGTTTTTTTTCTCTTCCTTTTGCCATTACAGCTTTTATAAAAGTATCCCTATTCTTTACCTTTACTTTTTGTCAATTAAGCCGTTGTTTTTCTTGGTCACTTGATCCCTAACTGCTTCTACACAGGAAAAGGCCATTTCCCATCCTTCCCTCCATTTTCACTCTCCTTCCCTCTAGAACTTTACATGTCAAAGTCATTAGCATTTGCCTATGATTTGTTCACAGTCTGAGTGGTTAAAATCATGCCCCTTTTTAATTTGTTTTCTTTCTGGAATATGACTTTAATATGTAGTTTTTGTTTGTTCTTCCTGAAGTCTTTACTTGCTATTGCTTATTTCTTGCTGGAAAAAGAATGATGTGTCTCCTCATACTTTCATGTTGTTCCATCTTCTCACCTTCCATTACATGGTGTCCTCCCCACCCCACCCCTGCCCACATGCCCTTCACATGCACCCCCACTTCTTCTTTAACTCAGAGCTTCTTCCCAGAGTTTGAGTCCCTCAGACCCAAAGCTGCTGACACCTTGATTTCTGCCTTTTAGCTTCCAAGATTGTGGAAAATTAATTTCTATTATTCAAACCACCCAGTCTGTGGCCCTTTGTTGGGGCAGCCCTAGCAAGCAATACAGAACTCGGGCAAGTGTTGCTGCTGTGAATGTTCTCACCCATGTCTATCAGTGAGCACTGGTACAGATTTCAGCTAGAAGTGTACGTAGGAGCAGACTTACTGGTCAGGCAGTGGGCACATGTTCAGCTTGAGTAGATGCCGTCAGGGAGGCATCCACTCTCACGGGTCCTTCTAATCTCCCCACAGCCTAAGACCATCCCACCTGCAGTGAGACTCCTGTCCTTCTGTGCCCTCTGATTTCCTCCTCTTCTGTGTCCTCATTGCTGGGTGTCTCACAGGGCCCTCTGTGCCATCCTGTAATCAGATCTGTCCTGGTTTCCTAAGTTCAGGCTTTTTTCCCCACATTTCTTTGATTCACTGATTATCTTACACATAGGATGATAATTTCCCTTTCATCAAAGCTTATCTATCCTGACCTCAGCTGGGTGACAATGAGTAACTACAAATTAATCAGATAAATTATTCAGTACAAATGGGATAGCCTTCCATCCCTAACGAAACTAAAAACTGGGTGTTTATAGTTCCACCCCATTAAGGTTTAGCAATACTGGACAGTCTATGGGGAGCTTTCCTATATGAGACATTTTCATGCTTCTCAAAGTCGTGACTCTCCCATGAATGAGGTCACTTTTGGACGTGGAAGGAAAGTTCATAGAGTTTCACTTCTCCCTGCTCTGAATTTCTTCCCCACATGTACAGATACATTCATTTTCATGCTCATTTTACCACATTTCATGCTGACATTTATTCAGATGTTCAAGAGGCTTAAGATAGAGTACAGTGGTATTAACACTACCCGAAGGAAAACTCCAAGTTGCAATGAGGCAATGTTGCTCATATTACTCGCGAATCCAGACAATTACAATCTCAAATATGTGTGAGTTAATTCCTGGGATGTATAGGGGGAGAGACAGTGTCCCTAAAAGACTCTTCTTGACTTTGGGAGGCAGTTGACGCGATAGGATGACTCAAAAAACTAGAATAAGAACCTACTCTCTGCAAAGCTCAGATGGCATAGAGGACAGGGCAGGGAGTGTGGCACTGACCCTGGTCCAGACCCAGTGCGTGGACATGTGGCAATGAGTTTTATAGGTGTCACCCTTTTAGCCCTCACACAAAGCCATCCATTGGTTCCCTCACTTTCGTCAGGAGGAAAGCAAAGTTCAGAAAGTAGCTTGTGTTAAGTAGCTTGTCCAAGGTCACATATCCCTTCCCATGGACCCAGGCATGTCTTGGTCTTTAATCTATGCACTTTTTATTCTAAACATTCACTAGTATTCAAAAGGACTTGAAGAAAGCCACTGAGATAAATGTGATGCTATAGAAAAAAATAAAAGTCACTTGAGCCCAGGAGTTTGAGGTTGTTGTGAGCTAGGGTGATGCCATGG
>CAUYQV010065878.1:0-42699 GCA_963574575.1 Galagoides demidoff | reverse complement strand
AAAAAAAAAAAAGAAATGTGATTGCTCTAATAAATAATTAATCAATCAAATGTGATTGATGTAAAAGAGAGTGATCTAATAATAGTAATAGACTGAGTGGGAAAACCCAGCAAGGCCTGTCCTTCAGACTCTTCTTGGCCTCTCTGTGGGAATTCCTTTCTCCAGAGGATGGAGCAGGACCCCTCTGGAAGGAGCGTCTTCACAGGATAAGGGAGAAGGGAGAGAGACTTTTCTAGGTTTTTACGGAATGCTTGGGGGAGAGGGCGATAGTCTCTATGATTAGAGAAGAGAAATTCTGGTTTCTGTGACTTGCCTGGGCTTGGGATGGGGGGAGAAGTGTAGGAGACAGGAGGACAGGAGAGGGTGAGAGAGCCTCTGCTTCTGAGACCCTCCATTCTCTCTCTCTTTTTGGAGACAGGGTCTCTGTCGCCCAGGCTGGGGTACAATGGCATCATCATAGCTCACTCTGTAGCCTCCATCTTCTAGGCTCAAGCAATCTTCCTGCCTCAGCCTCCCAAGTTCCTGCTTGGGACTACAGGTGCCCACACCACACTCAACTAAATTCTTTTTTTTAGTTTTCAAAGACACAGGGTCCTGTTTAGTTACCCAGTCTAGTCTTGAAGTCCTAGCCTCAAGCAATCCTCCTGCCTCCGCCTCCCAAAGTGCTGGGATTATAGGTGTGAGCCACTGTGCCCAGCTCAATCTCTTTTAATTCAAACCCCTCAGCACACCAACAATTCCCCAGTGCCATACTTCTGGGGTATTATTTTCTGAGCCCTAACAACTGTGTGTGCATGTGCATTGTGGAAAGTTAGAATATGCCGGATAAACAAAAACAAGAAAACAAAACCACTCTAGTCCCACCACCTGAGGAGTATCCCTGTAAACTCGTTACCATCTCCCCTCCCAGATCTCTTTTGATACAAACATAATTTTTAAAATGAAATGAGATCACACTGTCCTTGTCGGTCAGTAACCTCAACCTCTCAAAACATCTGCATCTTATCTAATGCACAGACTGTATTCAAATTCCCTCCTTGTCCCCAAAATGTCCTTTATGCTGATTCCTGGAAGCCCAAATGCAGTCAAGGACACTGCAAAGCCTCTGCTTGGATGCTCTTAAGTCTCTTTAGTCTAGCAAATCCCTTCTATATGACAATAACTTGTAGAGGTGACCCAGTTGTTTTGCACAGTGTCCTACCTTCAGGATTTGTCTCTTTGTTTCCCCTCTTGTTGGTTAAGTTCGTTCCTCTGTCTCCTATATTTCTGGTAAACTGGAAATTGACTCAAGTTACTAGGCATTTGGGGGAAGAGGTGTCACTGGTATAGGTGGTACTTGAGGACATGCTGAGCATTCACAAGAGATGCTGAGTTAGGGTGGTGGCCTCTTGCAGGACTGGGTAGAGGGGACTTCCCAGCTAGAAGGACTCTTCAAGTTCCTTGATCTTATTTTATAGACTTAGAAACTGGAGACTGGAATGCACCCTCTTAGAGAACAACCCTTGCAGTTTATAGGGGGTCTTCTCGAACCCTCAAGAGTCCCCTTTGGAGCTTCTCTGCAGACCCAAAATGCAATAGTTTGGGTTCCTATTTCTTCTCCTTTTTCCTTCCCGCTTGCTTCCCTTCTTCTCTCCCTCCCTTCCACATGGTCTCATTCTGTTTCTTGGGCTAGAGGGCTGTGACATCATCATAGCTCACAGCACCGCTTGGATTCAAGCGGTCCTCCCACCTCAGCCTCCTGAGTAACTGGGATTACAGGAGCCCACCAGCATGCCTGGCTAATTTTTCTTTTTAGTAGAGATGGGGTCTCACTCTTGCTCAAGCTGATCTCAAACTCCTGAGCTCAAAGGATCCTCCTGCCTTGGCCTCCCAGAGTGCTGGGATTATAGGCGTGAGCCTTTGGTTCCTATTTCAGGGGAACTGAGACTCAGGGGGCAAAGCGACCAGAGCTGGGACATGCTTTCTGTTTTCCCGGTGCCAGGCTATAGGGGCCTTGCCTGTCCATCTCCATCAGGAGACACCTTGGCACATCTGACCCTGAGCCCTTGGGCGCAGCACTTGGTGCAAGCCTAGGCTGTGCTCCTGCTCCAAGGAGGCTCTGCACCCGTCCCTGCCTTTTGGAGGGAAGGAATTGCACTCTGGGCTGGGGGTGGTGGACACAACTGTCTGGATCCCAGCATCTACCAGCTCACCAGGTTTCAAGTTTCTGTCTGGGAAAGAGGGAGCCTTGCTGTGGGCAGCAGAGGACAGAGAGGGAGTCTCTGAGGCCCTGGAGAGGTAGCCCCAGCTTTGGCTGCCCCTGCTGCCCTCTGGCTGTCACTCCTGCAGGGTGCTCAGGAGTAAAGTGAGTCCCAGTGTGTCTGGAAAGCAACTGGCCTTAGGACACAGAAGTGACAGAACCAGGACTTAACCTCACCTACATACCAATGCAAGCAGCTTCCACTGTGCTCCCCCAAACCAATCTGCGGTGGTCCCCACTTGCCAACTAGTCCCCAGCCCAACTGAAAGCCAGGTGAAGTAGGGAGACCCCTAGATAAAGAGTCCAAGTCACAAGCCAGCCTGCTTTCTACCTGGCTCAGCCTGTCCACTCATTCATTCATTGACATCATTGTTGCCACTGTGTACATACTAAATGTGGATGAAAAGAGGTTTGGGGTCCACAGTGGTTCATGCCTGTAATCCCAGCACTCTGGGAGACCAAGACAGGTGGATTGGCAGGAAGTTTGGGGTCCATAGTGGCTCATGCCGGTAATCCCAGCACTCTGGGAGGCCAAGGCAGGAGGATTGGCTGAGCTCACAAGTTCAAGACCAGCCTGAGCTAGAGCAAAACCCTGCCTCTAAAAATAGCTGGGCATTGTGGTGGGTGCCTGTAATCACAGCTACTCAGGAGACTGCGGCAAGAGAATCACTTGAGCCCAGGAGTCTGAGGTTGCTGTGAGCTGTGACCCCACGACACTCTACTGGGCAACAAAGTGAGACTCTGCCTCAAAAAAAGAAAAGAAAAAAGAAAAGTGGTTTGGAATCAGACGAAATTGTTTTCATGCCTTGGCTCACTGACGCAAGTATTGTGTGACCCTGGATAAGTCATTTCCCTCCCTTAACCTCAGGTCCATTATCCATAACACAGTGACAAACTACTTTGGTTTTTTTTTTTTTTTTAATTTCAGATTAATATGAGGGTACAAAAGATTAGGTTACACTGCCCGCAGTTGTTAGGCAAAGAACAAGTTGCAATTGAGCCCTTCACCCAGGGGTTGTGCTGTATACCTTCCATTGTTCCCATTAGGTGAGAGCACCCCAATCTTCCTCCCTCCTCCCCGCTCCCCTCCCCACCACGTGAATTAAGTTATGTTTCTCTCTCATGAGGGGATGTAATTAAGTTAAATGCATGTGAAGAGTACTTAGAAGAAGAGCTCATGTTTACACAATATTCACTAAGTTCGGGCACTGCTCTATGCATTTTACACAAAAATGTGGGTGAAATAATCTATATAACAGAGGCAGGTACTAGTATTTTCATCCTCATTTCATCCTGAGACCCAGAAAAGTTAAGTGACCTGTCCAAGGTCACATAACGTGTGGTGGAGCTGGGTTCCAAACCCAGCAAACGGTCTTGTTTAAAAAAAGAAAAATGGCTTGGCGCCTGTGGCTCAATCGGCTAAGGCGCCAGCCACGTACACCTAAGGTGGCGGGTTCGAATCCCCAGCCCGGGGCCGCCAAACAACAATGATGGCTGTAACCAAAAAATGGCCAGGCGTTGTGGTGGGCGCCTGTGGTCCCAGCTGCTTGGGAGGCTGAGGCAGGAGACTCGCTTGAGCCCAGGACTTGGAGGTTGCTATGAGCTGTGATACCATGGCACTCTACCCAGGGGGATAGCTTGAGGCTCCATCTCAAAAAGAAAAAAGGAAAAAGACAAATGATGGGGCGGCTCCTGTGGCTCAAAGGAGTAGGGTGCCGGCCCCATATGCCAGAGGTGGCGGGTTCAAACCCAGCCCTGGCCAAAAACTGCAAAAAAAAGAAAAGAAAGAAAAGAAAGAAAGAAAGAGAGAAAGAGAGAAAGAGAGAAAGAGAGAAAGAGAGAAAGAAAGAAAGAAAGAAAGAAAGAAAGAAAGAAAGAAAGAAAGAAAGAAAGAAAGAAAAGAAAGAAAGAAAGAAAGAAAGAAAGATGCCATGGCACTGTCAGGACTGGCTGACATGTAGTGCAGTTACAGACAGGCCCTGCCATTTCGGTGGCTTAGTACCAAGTGTGCACCAGGCTTACCAGGTTAGTTCAGGCCTGCAGGGAGGGTCTTTTCCACACAGTCATCAGAGACCCAGGCCAATGGTAGTTTTCTATTGTCAACTGTGGTTTCCAGAGTTGTCCTAAGCGTTGACAGACCCACAAACCAGAGCAGAAAGACACATATGGGGCATGAGGCATGCTGGTTCTGGAAATGGTGCCCATCACTTCTCCCCATAAATCACTAGAGGAGAACTGAATCTTGTGACCACACCTACCCGCAAGGGAGGTGAGAAATGTAATTTAATTGTGTGCCCAGGAGGAAAGTAGAACAGATTTTGATGGACAGCTAGCAGTCTCCCCCACACTCACCCACACAACATCCTATTTTTCAACTTGGCAAAAGCTAAGATCACAGAGCCTTTCTATATAGCAACGTACTTAGTCCTTGGCCTGCCAAGAGGCCAAAAACTTTCTGGGAGAGGATTTACAAACATCTTGGTGCAATTAATGGGCAAAGACCTGACCCACCACCCATCTTTCTGGAGGTATATCTCCACTTAGCTTCTTGGCCAAGTCCTCTAATTCTAGACAGATAATTTTGAGGATCTAAAGCGATCTATATATTTCCAACATACAGAGAAACCAAAGGATGCTTCCCATGTAAGAATCATTCTTTTCCAAACAGTAATCAAAAGGATAAAGGTTTATATGAGAAAAATTTCACCAGCCACAAGATCTGGAGGGAAGTACTTCCCTAGGCACCTTCCATCCATTCAACCTCTAAACCCAACGTTGATTGAATATCCAACATGTGGCAGGCTGGGCACCCAGTGTGTACCAGGCACTGTGTTAGGTACCGGACATGCTGATGAACCAGAATGACGTGATCTCCTGGACCTTAGACGCTAGACTAAAAACAGAATGTACACAAGAATATAAAGTACATGCCGTTACATATCCTGACTAATAATTATAAAAGAAAAATAGGGCAGAGAATAACAGCGGAGGCGGAGAAGGATGAGGTGTAAATTAAAACCTGAAGGATAAGGTGTGAGCCATGCAAAGAGAGTGGAGAAGGACATGGCACTGTACGTGCAGAGGCTGGAGAGGAAGGAGCACGGCTCAGCAGAGGACAGACAAGCCTCTGGTGTGGCTGAAGATGCTGAGGGAAGCCCTGGTGGGAGATGAAGCTGGAGAAGGTAGGGAGGGGGTCAGATCATGAAGAGTTTTGTAAATCATGATGAAAAAAATTGAATTTGAATCTAAATAAAATGGAAAAAGAATCTAAATAAAATGGAAAAATGTCCAGACCACTGAGGGACATGATTCCACACGATATTTGTTTGTTAGGGCTGCCAGAACAAAATACCACAGACTGAGAGGCTTAAATCCATCTCAGGCCTCTGAGCTTCTGATGCCTGGCCGGCAATCTGGGGCATTATTCATAGATAATGTTCTCCCTGTGTCCTCACATCCTCTTCCCTCTGTCCATGGCTTCCTCTCCATACAGTACTCTTCCCATAAGGGCACCAGTCATGTAGAATAGGGGCCCACTCCTCCCCAAGATGGCCTCCTCTTAACTAGTTACGTCTGCAATGACCCATTTCCACATATGGTCACATTCTGAAGGTTAATACTTCACATGAATTTGGGACAGGGACACAATTCAAGCCACAACACACACATTTTAAGATTAGTCTATGCTAAGTATGAATGGGAAGAAGAGGTAGTCAGGGGAGAGAGAGAAGCAGTTGGGGGGGGGCTGGTGTCAAGGTGGGAGGTGATGTTGGCGTGGGCCAGGTGTCTGAGCAGATTTAAGATACATTATCTTGATGAACCTAGCAAGACTGTTGATAGATTATACTGCATTGGTGAGGGAAAGAGGGAAGCAAAGATGACTTCTAAGTTTCTGGTTTGAGCAAGGATGAAGATGGTGATGTTATTTGTGAGATGAAGAGGAGTTGGGGGACAGAGACATGTTTAGGGGTAGGCCCTTGTGATTTTATCTGAGTAATGTTAACTTTGAGCTATGTATGAAGCAGCCAAATGGATATACCAAGTAGACAGTTGCATGTAAGAATCTGGAGTTCAAAGAAGAGGCCCACTCTGAGAGGTAACATGGAGGCTTTACCACATGGAGTAGAGTCACCCAGAACAGCTGAGGTCCAGAGGCTCTGTGGCTCCTTCTCAAGGTGACCCATTCTTCTCAGAGGGCTGAGCATCCTGACTGTCTAACATCCTCACCCCTGGTTGTTCCATCTCAGGCTTTATGCAGATTCCCCGGACCCTTGGTTTCTAGAGAAGATGCTCCCAATCCTCTCCCATGTTTATACAAAATGTTCATCCTCTATGTCCAAGAACACCCAGGCGGCCCAAGGTACGTTGCTACCTAACTCGTCCGAACGTCGGTGAGCACGCAGACACACACCCCGTCCCTTCAACAGAAATGACCTAAACTTTGTGAGGTTCGCATGTCCCTAGAGATGATCTCATTTGCCTGCTTCAAAAGCGCTTTGGTCTGCACAGCCTGTAGCAGCAAATTTACACTTCAAAAAGCAGACAGCTTTTTCCACATCTTATTCACTTAATGGGTGAGAATGTAAAATTAGTTCCGTTGCTGATGAGGACCTTGAGCCAAATGAAAAGTGTTCATTTGCCAGCACAGACTTACAGCCTGAGACATGATTATATAGCTAATCCAATAATGGGTTTTGATGCTGAGCATTTATTTATATACAGTATGTCTTGTTATCTGTTGATAATCAGGACCTACAATTTACTCTTTCTTGTGCGTGTAGTGTGAAATAGCAACATCTTCCAGACATATTGCATTTAAGTACCAACATGCAAACACATACAAAAAGCACCATCCTCAGCAAAATATTTTATTTGCTTTCTTTAAAAAAAAAAAAAAAGAGAGAGAGAGAAAGAGAGTGAACCGAAGCTTGCATTCAGGCTTTTATATTTTTAAATGTAAGTCACAAAACATATGAGACCTCTCTCAAAACTAGATAAGGGTTAACAAAAAAAAAAAAAAGATGAAAACAAGGTTTCCTTTATCATCTTGACTCATCCTCATCAAGTGATTTTAATTTTTGCTCCCTAAAAATTCCATCTGCGGGTCAACATCCTAAACACATTTTCATATATGATGGTATGAACCAAAAAGATACCTGGTGAAAATCTTCATAAAGTCACCACCTGACTCTCCGACCACCTGAATCTTTCAGACACTCCGCTCATCTGGAAGGAGCACATTATCACCATGTGAGCACGGGAACTGTCATAATTATCACAGCCAAAACCTTTCTTTAAAAAATAGTAACTTAAAATTAAATCCGAAACCACCACATTTCTATAAACTCTTGCAGCGACTACATATTGCTACATTATATTGTTTTTTACCCTGTGGATGAGCGTAAATGTCTGTCACTAAAATATAGGGACACTCTCGGCCTAATATAAATATAACATGCATAAAATCCAGCATTTAAAACAAGCAGGCATTTTTATAGGTATGATGCATCGTCCCATATTCCAGCTATAATAAGGCCTATGGGAAGGGAGAGACATGGCAGGATTAAGGGTTCTGTTAATTGCCAATGCGCAGCACACCTGCAAAATCTGTGAAAACTCCTACGCCACTTGGGAAAAGTCCCTGCATGTCCCTCTCTGCGCTACCATCTCTTGGACCAGCCTAGAAAGATCCAGAACAAATGCAGAGAGGTTTCAGAGAGTTGTTATCTGCACCAGCCACTTTTCTCCACTTAGCGATCTCTAGCCCAAGCGAAGCTTGGTCACTCTGTGATACACAAGAAGGGAGACGAGCGTACATTTTTCAGCTGAAATTTATTCCGCAATAAATACCTCAATGTGGGTGGGATGCAATGTTTTATTGGATTACACTGGTTTGCTAAAGAAATCACATGGGGAATAGCAACGCTCGCATTTTGTGGGTAATGCGTTTGTAGACTGGAGGGCTTCAAGCTGGAAGAGTGGCCCGAGCAGGGTAACAAGTCACCTTAGGGAACGGGTAAACACATGCAAATCTGTATGAGGGCAATACTTGGGCGCACAAGTCCAAGAGTTTTCTTTTTTTTGGTGGCGATTGCTTTACCTAGGCTGGATAATTCATCAGGGTTTGACTCTGGTAAAGATTAAATGAATATAGCATCCATTACATTCTTACTTTCGTCGCAGAAACAAATCTTCCTTGTACCAGCCAGTGTAATCTTCGGAGTCTTCGTTCTATAAAACACCTCAAGAAAAATGCACCTCGGTAAGATTTACACTTTATTACTCTAATGATTCTACAAACACTACCACAATGTGATGAAAGACAGAGCGGTCCCGGACTGATTGAGAGCTAATAAAAATCAGTACTGAAAACTGCAAAGAGCACCCTTATCATCTTTCTTTCATTTAGAGCTGATTACTAGGGGATTATAATGCAATCACAGCTATGTGTGAGAGGTAGCTATGGGAACCAGTTTTAACTGTTTATCTAGCCAAAGATCTTAATTTAAGTTTGAACACTCTGATTCATTTATATGTAAGACACCGAGGAGACAAAATGCAGAAGAAACAGATGCGCACTTGTTCTTCCCATTTAACTTCATAAGCTACCAGCCAATTTGTCTTTCAGGGACAAAATTAATTTCTGATGACAATGTGAGCAAGTAATAAACTAGAAGTTCCTGTCCTGGGAAACTTGTTAATGCCATGTAATGTTCTGGAGTTATTTAGGAGGGGAAAATAGAGATTTGCTCCTGGAGTTACGGGGACGTCTGGAACAGACTCGCCTTTGTCCCGGCTCTCCGTCACTCCTGCAGAGGTTTATGACACATTTTCTAGAGGTTGAATTGGGAAAGTTCAAAAGGAACCACGTCGCTTACCATTTCTTTCCTGCAGGGTATTTTTAAACTGTTCATTTTTTCTTCCTGTTCTCCCCGGGATTCAGAATTGCTCATAGCTCAGACCTCTGGCCCGTGGCTTCCCAGCCCTGGCATAGCGGCAAAGCGACTCAGAGTGGGATGAAAAGTGAGCCACGGGCCCTCCTCCTCGGGTCCCACGTTTTGCCACAGCACACAGCACTTTGCACACAAGTGCACTCAACCTGAGGGGAGGAGGCTGCGGCCAACACCTCACAGTGGAACGCGGGATGGAGCCAAGAAAGGTGCCGGCGGGTCACTTAGACAGGGGCACGTGTACACTCCGAGCTCATGTATACTCTTTCTCTTTGTTCTTCCTAAATAAAATCTCTCTTTACGACCCTGAAAAAAAAAAAGATGCCTTCTCCTCATGGCAGTGGGAGTAATCATCATCATCATAATAAAAGCTGGCATTTATTGAACACTTACCTAGGCCAGAGAATAAGGTGAACACTCTCCATACATTATCTCGTTTAATCAGCACAACAAACCCTATGAGAAAGTCATTTTATGGCCATTTTACAGGCAAGGAAACTAAATCACACAGAACATAACTTGTCCGATGTCACAACTAGCAGGTGGAAAAGCCAACGTTTGAACTGTCAGACTCCAAAACTCATGTTTTCAAGCATCCAGAAAGGCAAAACTTGACTATATTCTTTATCATGGCCATTATTATTATCTCATCTTATTACAGTTGTCCCCCCTTATCCTGGGGCTATGTCCCCAACCCCCCAGCAGGCGCCTGAAACCACAGATAGTCCGAAACACTATTATATATATATATAGTTGTTTTTTCTTGTACATACACACCTATGATAGAGTTTAATTTATAAATTAGGCCCAGTGAGAAGGGATTAACAACAGCAGCTAATAATAAAATAGCACAATTACAACATAATGCCGTAATAACAGTCATATGAATATAGTCCTCTCCCCCTTCCCCCCGCAACATCTCACTGTGCTGTGCTCAACTATTTCCAAATCTCGGTTGACCACAGACAGTGAAGCCTTGGGTGAGGGCTAAGGTATACACCCATTCCTTACAGTCCCTTGGGGTCCCCTTGCTGTGCTGACCCTCAGGCCCCGCACTCCACCTCCCCAGCCTGTATTTTCTGCTCTCTGGGGGAACTCCCCACGGCATAATGGCTGTCCATTAGCGTGTTTTTAAAACCTTACTCTCTCCTATCCTCTGACAGTTTTCATATGCTCCACATGAAGGATCCTTTTCCAGAAATACTTTTGAAGAAAGTCTAAAGTAAGCTGAAAAGTATTACATTTTTCATCTCAACAGGGAAATGGATTTAAGAAAAAGAGAGAAGAGCCTGCAGGTCTTTCAGATTTTAAAAAGAATTCAGCCCACTGCTGCACTGGCACCGGGAACACATCCATCACAGAGACCGGGGAGCATCTGCATTTCCACGCTGAAAAGGCTCCTCCGTCCTTGATCACGATAATGAGTTAGAGTTCCGCTGAGCCTTTCATCCAGGGGGACGCCGTGGCCCCTGCACACGCCGCCCCGCGAGGGGCTCCCTTCACCACCGGGGCGCTGTTTCCTCCAAGGTGAAAGGAGGAAAAGGCTCCATTAGGGAAAATCGAAAAGGACAAGAAAACGCTGACAATTCTACTTGCAACGAAAATGACAGCAGCTGTGTGACTATGCGTGCTGCACTGCCCCATCTGGAACGGGGGCACAAGGATGAGGTCCCAAAGAAGCCATCACAGGGCACCAACCACAAGGCGGGCAAAAGAGAAGGAAGATGCTTTCGGGGCCTGGAGGATGCCTCACCCCATGGGCACCTAGGCAGTTCACTAATTGCCCTGTTTCTGAGTTTTAAACCTACATCACAAACTCAGGGACATTACTGATGACAACTTTTGCAAGCTTCCCTTGCCTTCAGGAGATAGTTGGATGAGCATAAGTGACAAAGGTAGGCACAGGCTAGTCTGCTATTGGGGGCAGAGTGGGATCTGCCACCAAGCTGCCCCCTTCCAACTATAAAAAACTGTGTGAAGTGTAATGGGGTCCCAGGCTGCCCCTCTGCAGGTCCTGGGCTCCAGGATGAAAGTCAGACTGCCCCTCAGCAAGGCACATACATATTTCAAGTTGCCTTTCCAGCGGGGTGGCGGGGCAGCCCCTTGCTAGCCATGTCCTCTTACCTAAGTCTCCTGCCGTAACACACAGTTGTTGTACCATGGTCACCCTGTTGTCAGGAGACACTGCTGGCCCTCTGACTCAAATTCCTCTCCTCTTTCCCTTCTCCTCATCATCCACCACCAATATTCCCCTTGGGGGTCATCTTTTCCAAACAGCCTTCCTTAGACTCCTTAAAGCTGGGGTAAAGGTCCCCGTCTGTGTTTCCACAGCCTTGTATACTACCTGGGGCACCACATTTCCCATGACAAACAGGCATCATTTATCGAGTACTGAGCTACTCACCTGCTAAGCACTCGACACAGAACTACCTCTCTCATCCTCATGATCACCCAAAGGACTATTATTCCCATTTTGTGGACAAGGAACTGGAAGGCCAACAAGATTAAAGTCCCACAACTGGTAGACAGGACTGGGGTTTGAGTGAAGGACCTCCTAGTCCCCAGTGATTCCAGTGACCTGGGGTGGAGTCATGACTGCAGAGCACCCCGCGGCCCCAATGCCAGGGCACGGCCAGGGCATGATCAGGGTGGATGGACCCTCCACTCCCACTAGTTGCTCTGAGGCCCCTAGGAGCAGGAGGGCTGTGGGGACCTAACTGACCCCCATCACGATAACCAGAGTGAGCTGGCCTCTCGTTAGCCTGGCACTCTGCCAGCTGCCTATTCTGATTTGTCTGAGCAACAGTAGAACTGTTAGGGGAGGGAGGGGGTTATTTAAAAAAAAAAGAAGAAGAAGAAAGTAGTTTAGGCAGGGTCCTTAGTGTTGTGCTGACACACCAGAAAATGTGTTGTCTTCCTGAATTCAGGTGTTCTTTTCACTGAATTCAGTCAAACCAGTTCTGCATATTGACACAGGAGGTGTAACCTATAGCGATTCAATTGTTATGCATCGCTGCATAATCACTTCTGTCATCCATCCCTGTCCTTCTCGTCAAGGCTGCTGCTGCCACTGTGGCAGCAGCTGTGTATTTCCCCCAGAGAGCGAGTGTGGCAGAACACCCCGGGCTCGGGACAGCCATGGCAGAGCCCGTCTCTGTGGGATAACAAGAGCCCCCTTGCCTGACAGTAGGGCAGCCTCACATACCCTCCTCCTTTCTTCCCCACAATCAGGAATTCAAATCCATCTCATTTTATCTTCAGAAGGGTTTTTCCTGTCATCCCTGCTACTGTCCTCACCTAGGCCCTAATCAAGTCCCTCTGATCCCCCAACTCTGGTGGCCAGAGGGCCCCACTGACTCGCTGACTCACTGTGTGTCCTACTTTTCCAATCCTCAGAAGATGGCAATGGCTCCTCAGTGCCTTCAGGGTAAAGTGTCCAGTCTCCAGAGGTTCAGCCCTCCACTAGCTGACTTTGACCTTCTATATCTTCCAACTCAACCCTCCTTGACCCCCAGTTTGTGTCCTTACAGGCCCCAAAGCAGCTGTTCTCTGCACTGGACACATGTCCATACAATCCCTGCTCTCTCCTCTAGGCCCAGTACAATGCTCACCCGTCTCCGGAACCCCAAGGATGCTCACTGTCTTTGAACCCTCACGGCATGTCCTGTCCACAGCAATTTGCTGTGTCATCTCAGGTGACTATATTTTGTGATCTAACTTCCTAGATACTTGTATCCAACATCCCTGGGCCAATTATAGATTCCTTGAGGGCAGAGACCATGTTCTCCTGGCATCTCTGCCCCAGGAGGACCTAGAGCAGGCAGCATTTTGGAGATTGCTTCAATGCCATTCAGTAAGACCATCTGCGCACACTCCACCCCAGGCCTCCCAGAGCCCTGCTATCCCCTCAGATGTGCGGTTTCATCTCTTATTTCCAGGTATTTGCACAGGATGCTCCTTCTACTCAGAACCCCTCCCCCATCCTCTAGCACCTGCTTTGCTAGGTAGCTACTTGGCCTCAGCTCAGATGTCACTGCTTCCAGAAAGTCCTCCCTTACCCCACAAGATGAAATGAGGGCTGGTTCCCCCAGCAGCTGTGCTAACCCCAGTTGGCAACTGTCACACCATGTGTTAGTTAAGATTCTTTTGATCGTATGTGATAGAAAACCAACTCAAGATAATCTGTTGGCTCGGTCAGGGATCTGCAATGGCCCAGACAGTGATGGACGCAGAGCATGTGGCCGGTGGATACTCCCACTTTGTTTCTCCTCATTCTCTTTCTCTTTTTCTCTACCTCCTGGTTCTATTTCACTGTGTAGGCCTATCCTCTGTGCAGCAGAAAACAAGAGGGAGAATGGGGGAAGACACCTGCCTTGGAGGACACTGGGTTTACATCATCCCATGGACCTCACAGGGCAGAGTGGCTTCCTCCCAGTAGCCACATTGTAAACCCAGGGGCTGACTCTGATTGGCCTGGCTTTGGTTTGCAGGTTTGTTCCTGGGCTAACTTTCGTGGCCCAGGGCTGCTCCCTTCCTTCTGCCCCTCCTCCTCCCAGTCCCTGCCAGGGCAAGGACATCAGGTCTGTCACCTGCCCCCCTCCCAATCTCCAACAGTGTCACAAGGACTGGGAGTACACTCCTATGCTTGGCATCTCCTCAGAACCACTTGGAATTGAAGAGAGAACTTCTCCATAGGAGGCAGAATCCTATGACCAGGAAAAAAGGGGAAGAGGCCACTGGCTAAAACAGACAGTATGTGTTCACTACACCATACCCCTCTGCCTCCTGCAACTACTGAAAGCTCTCTTGGGACCATATTGTATCTTGATCACTATCTGTCCTTGACACCTGGCACATGGGGATGCCCAGTCAATATCTCATATTCATTCACGAATGAATGAATTCTCTGAGTGTCAATCACTCAGCCAAGGAAACACAATATCATGTTCAAAAACTTAGGTTTCCATATGGCAGCCACTGACCACTGCCGTGTGGCCTCCCCAGCCAATGTGAGAGTGGCTACAAAGGGGTTCTCAGAGAACCCACCTTGCTACTCAACAGATCCATTAAGTGACCAAAGAAGGACTCCAAATTTGCCTTAGATCTGGCAATATGTGAGCCTAAGGTCAGCTGTCTACCTCAGCAGGCTGAATCTATCCGGTGCTGTGATAACAGAACACCCAAAGCAGCAACCTATCAAGGCAGAGGACAGCAGGAGAGACGCTTAGGGAAATTGCTAAGTTCGTGTTTCTCATTAAAAGGACGTAAAAAAAAGTGTAAAGAAATGTGACATGTTGCTTTATTTGACTATCCTGTTAATATATGCAGATAACCCAAGAATAATTCCAGTCAGAGATCATAAAACTTGGCTTATATGCCTCTGCTAAATGGCAAGCTCGTTGAGGGCAAGGCTCTTCCATTTATTGCCTTGTAATCCCTGCAGTGATTGGCACAACGGAGGCACACAGAGGGGGCTGGAACTGAAGTACCTCAATCTATCTTGAGTTTTTTTAAACCCAATTTTGCAAGCTCAAATTTGATATGATTTTGACTTTCAGAGACAGAACCATTATCATGATTGACTCATTACTTCCAGAAGACCTTCATTTATAATGTTGGATCTCTCCTGTTTCTTCTTAGGTTCATTGTTTAGTTAAACAAAAATGCTTTTAAAATCCATTTGAAAATGCGGATCTTACCCATTAAATCTCTGTGGTCTATTTCTAATGAATTAAGCCCCAAATGTAAAACAAACGTGTTACTCACACCTACATCATTACACAATTTTGGCCAAACACACACACATCTTTAAAACATAGGTTTCTTTACAATCCTGATGGGATATGATACGCAAAAACCATATTCTTTAGACTTGGGATGTATAGCTACTAAAAGAATTCTGGGGTAATCTTTAATTCTTAATTCATTAAAATTTTTGGCTTATTACTAAGTATATCTTGCTGTAAAACAATTGGTGACATTGTCATTTGCTTTATTTCCAAAGCCTTTTGTTAACATCATACCTCCAAATATTAACTTTTTATAAATACTAATGATAAAATTAACTAATTGTCAGTGGCACCTATAGGTCGGTGGGTAGGGTGCCAGCCACATACACCGAGGCTGGTGGGTTCAAAGCTGGCCCAGGCCAGTTAAAACAACAATAACAACTACAACAACAACAAAAAAATAGCAGGGAATTGGGGTGGGCGCCTGTAGTCCTAGCTACTTGGGAGGCTAAGGCAAGAGAATCGCTTAAGCCCAAGAGTTTGAGGTTACTGTGAGCTGAGACACCATTGCACCCTACCCAGGGGAACAACCTGAAACTCTGTGTAAAAAAAAAAAATTAATTAATTATCTTTTTATCTGGTCTTTACACCATCATTCTCTCTTTGTCCTTCACAACTGGAATTCATGAGCAGTTCCTAAACACAGTAAGCCTTCTTAAGCACAACTCTAATCATCAACTTTAATCATCAAAATCCTCTGGCAATGGCCAGGCATGGAGGTTCATGCCCATAATCCTAACACTCTGGGAGGCCAAGGTGGGTGGATCACTTGAGTTCAGGAGTTCAACACCAGCCTGAGCAAGACTAAGACCAAGACCCATCCTGAAAAAAATTAAAAAGAAAGAAAGAAAAATCCTATGGCAAGCCAACAATTCAAATGCCTTAGCTGGTATTCCAGAACATTCCTAAAGTCTCAACCCTCTTGCTAACTAACCATTTCCCACATGACAACATGCACTCCCCTTTCTCACAAAACACCGAAGATAGCATCTCTGCCTCTTGGCTGTAATGTTTTCTTCAACTCAATTATTTGACCTTTCTTCTCCACCAGTCCAAATCTTTTTCTTCAAAGTTCCAAATATTGTCTCATAGGCATAAGAAGTCTTCCTAAGCTCCCAGGCCCTCAGAGAGCTCCCTAACTATGAATTCATGACCCTAGAGCTCTGAAAATCTGGAGTTCTTGACATATATCTTAATTCTGTTAGCCCCTAACTTCCCCCTGCATACCTGCATATATATATGTATTTATTTATTCTTAGAGATAAGGTCTCACTCTGTTATGGAGGCTGAACTGGAGTGGCAAGAACATAGGAACATAATTCACTGTAACCTCCAACTCCTGTGCTCAAGTGATCTTCCACCTCAGCCTTCCAAGTACGTGGGACTACTGGTGGGTGCCCAGCTAATTTTTTTTTTTTTTTTTTTTTTTTTTTTTGGTGAGGGATCTTACAATGTTGCCCTGGCTGGTCTTTAACTCCTGGCTTCAAGCAGTCCTCCTACCTTGGCTTCCCATAGTGCCAGGATTGCAGGTATAAACCACTGCACTTAGCCCTCTCCATATATTTCCAACTCCACTGGGTAATTAACATAATGAGAAGAGAAATGAGTATGTTCTGTTTCTTTGTATTCCCAGCAGCACTGAGCCCAGCACTGTAGTAGTCTCTCAATGAATGTTTTAATTTTTAAAAAATTTCTGACTCTTTTCTGATCTATCCAAAGAACATTAGGAGAGAAAGTCCTCTGTCTTAAACCTCTTAACTATTCCTTCTTTAACACAGCATAGGTTTGAGCAAAAAAAGACAGTTAACTAAAGAGTAAGTGGAGTTTTAATTAAGAAAGTTCTCTCCTGAGAATTGATTCCTTCACAGAATATAGGGTTAGAAGTCTATTTAGAGAAGGAAAGGACAGAATACAAAAGGTGATGTTCTCCCAAATGGGTTGTTCTCAGTGTGACTTCAATCTTTCCTTTGAGGGACTATGTACTCCCAGGAGAGCAGATACATCCATATTCTGAGACAAATTCAAAATCATACAACAGGGAGCTGAGGTTCATTACAATGTTCTGAGCACAGACCGCTGTCTGCCTTTCCTCCAAAGATCTTATGGAAGTTATAGAAGAGAGATCTTCTAAAATCCCGAAATCAAAACTGGCCAACAAAAGTATAATGCAACATAGACTAAAAATGGAGGAATTCTGGGATGATAGAAAGCATGGGAGACTAGAAGTGAAATCAGAACCAAAGAAGCTGCAAGGAAGTCCTGGATAAGCTCCAAGCTCAGAGTCAACTAATGCAAAGCTGGAGGGTGGGGAGAGGTGGTGGGGTGGGGAGTGAGAAACCATAAGAGCAATTAATTAAAAGAACTGCATTCGGAACAGCTGAACCAATGAGGCAAATGCTCCCCACCCCCTCATCCCTCCACTCCTCCACCCCCACCGTGCCTGCAGATCAGCTAACAATTTAATGGCTTTTGCCTTCTGGTTAAAGCCAGAAGAATTTCTCCCTAGAGAAAGGGAGTGCTTTGCCCAGAGACGAGGACTGGGTATTCAGGGAGATGCAGAGTTGAGTTGGAGACAATTCTGGACTTCTGTAACAGCTGCCCAGGAGCAACTGTAAAAAGGAAAGCTTTCAGTCTTAAATAGAACAACCAATCACCCTGGGTTGCTTAGTTTATGTTATAATCCCCATACAATTATTAATAGTTTTCCTTTCACTCTTGAAAAATGTCCTAATTTGAGTAATAAATTATATAGTCTCACCTTACCTTACCCATGCGTGAAACACAATGAAGCCACATTTCTCAGACCGGGGCCTAGGCACAGTGCAGGGATTTGATCATTCTCAGACTTTCCTGTCTGTGAAAAATCACCATCCATGCACTGGACTCTGTTATTATTTGTTCAACCCAGGACATGGATGTCACAGTAAACACAAATGCAAATGTATGTTCTGACATGTTTGCCACACTAGATGTTTCAGAATTTGCAATTACTATTTTAAAAGATTATCACTAAAATGAAAATTCAATTTTAAAACTCTCTTGGAGGACTCATGGACTCCTAAGAGTCTATATGGGGACACATTTTACCAGGTTGTTTTTCAGAGTATCACTTTGTCTCCCTCAGCAGAGTGCTATGATGTCATAGCTCACAGCAACCTCAAACTCTTGGGCTCAAGCAATCCTCTTGCCTCAGCCTCCCTAGAAGCTGAGACTATAGGTGCCTGCCACAATGCTGAACTATTTTTTTTTTTTTTTAGAGACAGAGTCTTGCTCTTGCTCAGCCTGGTCTCAAACTCCTGAGCTCAAATAATCTACCTACTTCAGCCTCCTAGACTGTTAGGATTACAGGCATGAGCCACCATGACCAGCCTCCACCAATTATTAAAACTGAAGGAAATAATGAAAAGAAAGGAAGAGTAATAATTTGCTTCATGGGGAATAGAGATTGATTATTCAAAAAACTGAAGATAACTTTAAGAATTCAATTAGTGGGCAGCTCCTATGGCTCAATGGAGTAGGACACTGGCCCCATATCCCCATATGCTGGAGGTAGTGGGTTCAAACCCAGCCCTGGCCAAAAACTGGAAAAAAAAAAAAAAAAGAATTCAATTAGTTTCAGAAGATATTCTGAAAACACAGTGACATTTTTCTTAAAATGCTCAAAGAACAAAAAAGAATTCTTGGAAACAGAAAAACATAATGTTTAAATAAGAAATTCAATGAAAATTTTGAAAATTGAATGCATTATGGTTGACAATGTAGATCTGGCAAACTCCAAGAAATCTATGAAAAATAGAACATAAAAAGACAAGGTAGCAAGTATGAGAAGAAGTAGAAATTTATGGAATCAGTAACTGGCTATTGGGAATTCTGGAGGCATAGGACTAAAACTATAAAGGGAGGAAATAACCAAAGACATGATACAAGATAAGTTTTCTGTACTAAAAGACATAGAAGCCTTTAAATTTAAAAGATCCTAATGAGCAGTCTCAATAAATAAAAAAGAAAAGAAAAAGAATGATCCATTTCCAAAATACATCCTGATGAAATTTTAGAAACCCAAGGATAAGCAGAAAATATCAGGAAAAAAAATGGGCTTTCCACAACAACATAAAGGTTGTGTTAACATTAGATTTCTCATCAATAACACTTAATGATAAAATGCAAATAAAAGTCGAATGTCTTCAAAGTAAAAGTATATTTTAAATTTAGAATTCTATCTCCAACTATATGGACAAAAAAGCAATACCTTCTTGTCACCCATCACAGGGGTCATATTCAACACTCAATAATAAAGGATAAGGTAAACAGCAGAAAATCATAACAAATGGATCCAATAAAGTTCTACATGATACAGGAGCCTTCAGAAATAAAGACCTGAAGATTCAGGGAAAACTGTATGTTTTCATGCTAGGTCTGATGAAAAAAGTAGATAGTTGTAGGGAAATATGATTGGACATAAAGGGCATGATCTGCGGGTAATAAACTGAGGGAGGAATCCAGAAAGGCTTGTTTGTTCAGATTCTTCTTGGCCCTCTGTGTAGCATTTCTCTCCTCAGGGAATCAGGGAATAGTGCAGGACACCTGTCACAAAAGGAACTTATAACCTACTTACAGCAGAGGTACATTGGAGAGAAACCTTTCTACATTTCAAGGCTCACTTTGGGGAAGAAGAGTTCTAGTTTCTATGACTTGTGTCTGGGGAGAACAGGGAAAGGGAACAAGAAAGAGGGAGAAGGTCAGAAAGACCCTGCTTACAAGGCCTTCCTTTCTCCTTCAATTCAAAGTACTCAGTGTACTAAGACTCCATACCTCGGGGTATTGTGTTCTGAGACCTGACATGAGGTGTATACAATGGGGACAAAATAGAAATATTTACAGAATGGTAAAAGCTAAAATGTTTGCCACCAGGAATCCTACATGAAAAATAATTACTCAAGGAAATATTCTAGAAGAGCAAACAAAGAAAGATAGATAGTCTATTTTTCTCATGTAGATAGACTACATGAGATATACAAGTGCAATTGAGCCAGAAGAAATGAATACAGTTTAAAAGATGTGTTTAAAGAATCCCTTTGACCTTAACTCTCAGAACATTCTCCTCTGAGGAATACAGGCTGGTGAACCAGGCTTAGTTTCTCACTCTTTAGGTCTAACCACAGACTCCTTCATTGTGCTGTAAATAATATGTTCATAATCATAGAACTGGTTTTTAATCAAATTGTGAATTTGAATTAAGCAGAGAAAATATGTAATCACAAAATAAAATTAAGTATAAACTTTTATAATGTGAAAATGGCATAATTAATCAAAATTGAAAGAAAAAGAACATGAAAGTATAAGAAGCTAATCTAACTTCATGTTCCATAGAAAGGAGTCAATAGGTACAAACTTGAAAAATTAATAGGTAGAAGTAGTAGGTACAACTGTCTAAAGTTATAATAGTAACTCCAATAAGTGTTAGAGAAAGACACTTACCTGTGATTACCTAGGGGTGGCTTATTATGTTAATACTCCCCTTTCTGCTATTCTTCTAATTTAAAGTAACCATGTTTAAATCTTCGGATGATGTGTTTCACAATCCACAGAAACCAAAATAATTTTTTTTAAGACAGAGTCTCACTCTGTCACCCTAGGTAGAGTGCCTTGACATCATTGTAGCTCACAGCAACCTCAAACTCTTGGGCTCAAGCGATCCTTCTGCCTCAGCCTCCTGAGTAGCTGGGACAATAGGCAACTGCACGACACCCAGCTAGTTTCTCTCTCTCTATATATATATATATTTTTTGTTGTTGTTGTTTTGTTTTGTTTTTTAGCAGAGATGGGGTCTCACTCTTGCTCAGTCTGGTCTCCAACTCCTAAACTTATGCAATCCACACACCTCCACTTCCCAGAGTGCTGAGATTATAGGCATGAGCCACTATGCCCAATTCAAATAATTTATTTTGAAATACATATTTTTGATAAGAATTGAGCCATCTGCCCAATTGGAATTGATCGATTCTAAGGAAAACCCATCACTGACTGGACGCACTTGACTATGTGGCAGAAAGCTTCAGCATCCTTCCATATGACTGTAGCGACAGGGACAATCCCCCATCACTGGATGGCTCTCACAGTGAGATTTACCCCTTCAAGTGCAGTGTGCTGCTGTCACATTACCTCACTGGGATATGTATAAGGACAGGATTATTATTAATCCCACATGATAAATGATGAAATGGGGGTTCCAAGAAATTAAGTGAATATGTCCCAGGACTTAAACCCAGATAGTCTAACTTCATCATACTCCCTTACCACCTCTCAGATGGGAGGACAGGAGTTTTACATTGTGGAAGGAAAGGAAATGAAAAGGCTATAGTATCTATTTATTGAATGATAATAAAGTTGATGAGAAAGCCAGCAACCTTTACTATGCACATAATCCTCAAACCATTACAAATTCAATTAATCAAAGTTTGGAAGAAAACAATAAAGTAGCTCTCTCTCTTAGCCTGAGAGCTCAATTTGAACTATGATTTCAATTATAACCAGTTCATAGTTATTCATTGACCAATTATGTAGTTGGTGTGTTTTTAAGACCTTCTGCAATTCTTTTACTTATTTTAATTTTTTCTTTTGTTTTCTGTTTTTATCATTCCCACTTTCCTTAATCATCACTATTATTTTTCCTATTAAAAGTTTTGACTGAAAAAATAAGTTCAGTACCCTTCCCTGGAGCTGATAGCCCTGCCCAGGGAAGGGTAGGGAAAGGAAACTCCTGTTTACTGAATGATTTATGCCTCACAGGCACTGTCTTGGGTACTTTACCTACAGCCTCATAGCAACCCCATAAAGTAGATGTTACTGTTTTCATTGTCTAGATAAGAAAACAAAAGCTCAAAGATTTTCTACATAGCTTGTCTATTTCAGTTGTCTGTTACTATATAAAAAAGCACCCCAAAACTCAGAGGCTTCTAACAATAATTATTTCTCAGGACTTCACAGGTTGACTAGGGCCCAGCTAGACAGTTCTAATGGTCTAATAGGTTTGTGTATTTTCTAGGAATTTCTTCTCTTTGAGTTATGAATCTCTCCACATCAACAGAAGAAAGAATCCATTTTGGAAATACTGTTTCTGTTTCTACATCATCATTAACAGATTTGAATAGCATGGACATAATCTGAAAATAAATCTTGATCTTTATCCAGGGAATTTTGGAAACCTTCAATATTGTTATATCCATTTTATAATAAAAATAAAGGTTGGAATTAAAAAATATGTGTACTCTTTAAAGTAGAAACCATATCTCTGAATAATAAAAATGTCATTCTTTACTGAGTAAGTAAGAGGCCCATGTATGTGGACATTGTCTTGAAGTCCTCCCAGCTATGTCTCAGAAAAGATCTGCTGGAGAGAAAAATAATCAGTTGGGGCACAGTGGGTCATTTTCAACCCCGTCCCTCTTCCATGTCTGCCTCTTTTTCACCCAGGAGAAAAATTGTCAGCTTCACAACTGAAGACTTCAGGGGTAGCCACAAAATGAAGCACGCCTCCCATTCTAGTTCAATAGTTTGCAAAAATGAACAGACTATGGAAGGTTTAAAGCTAAGGAAAGAGTAAGAGCAGTTGAGATGACTCATAGTAAAACTGAAGTGGTTTCTGAGCAGAAGAAAGGGTAAGTTTTCCTTGGTTCGAAAACAGCTGAGTCTTAAGTTGGGCTGTGTCTCCCTAAGCCCAAGGGCTTACAAGAAAGCAGGAAGGACTCCATGAAGGCAGATTCTTCCCCAAAACCTCTCCTTTCGCATCCTAGCGCTCCTCCCCTGTCACTGTGCCTGAAATCTGCTACAAAAATTTTAGTCCTTGAGAAAGAGATTTGTTCTTTAACAGAGCCTCCTCCTAAGTGCCAATTGCCTTAAGCACTAACAAATGAAGCTGTTATCCATATCCTCTGGGATGAGTTTTTCAAGTTGTCTTACCCAAAATAAATTGTAAGAGGAAATGGGGTGGGCAGGGAGAGGGAAGTTTTTGAGGAGTGGTGAGATTGGAAGGATAAGCCTGGAGCTCATAGCCCTGCCCAGGGAAGGGTAGGGAAAGGAAACTCCTGTTTACTGAATGATTATGCCTCACAGGCACTGTCTTGGGTACTTTACCTACAGCCTCAAAGCAACCCCATGAAGTAGATGTTACTGTTTTCATTGTCTAGATAAGAAATAAAGGCTCAAAGATTTTCTACATAGCTTATCTATTTCAGTTGTCTATTACTATATAAAAAAGTACCCCAAAACTCAGAGGCTTCTAACAATAATTATTTCTCAGGACTTCACGGGTTGACTAGGGCCCAGCTAGACAGTTCTGATGGTCTCACTTGGGTCTCTTGAGATGTCATGCACATGACTGGTGCCTTGTTGGGGATGGCTGCTGGACTGGCTGGGTACAGCTGGGACATGGGCAGCCCAGGCCTTGCCCTCTCCCCAGGTTCTTGTATGGCATCTGCTTCTGCAGCAGGAAAGCCAACCTTCTTACATGGCAGCTCGGGGATGTGGAAGAAGAGGAAGCAAAAGCTGCTGGTCCTCTTAAAGCCTAGGCCCAGAATCTATTAGCCAAAGCTAGTCCCAGAGCCTGCCTAGATGGGACACCATCTCTCAGGAAAAAAGTAACAAGGAATTTGCAACCACCTTTAATCTATCCTATTGCCCGAGGGCATGTAGTGGCAGCAGAGCCAGGATTTTTGACAAGCCTTCAGGCTTCTGGCTCTGTGGAGTATGGAAAAAAAATAATGCTACAGTGGGGACTCAAGACCCTAAAAGAGCTATGGGTGTGGGGAGGGACACAAAGAATAAGCAACTTTGGGAGGAAGCAAGTGGATGAAGTCCCCAGGAGGGCTAAGAATCCACGTTGGCCTGAATGAGTGAGTTAAGTGTTAGGAATCTGGACCAAAGCTTCAGAGCAGACTCAAATCCCCTTAGGAGGTGGTGGAGTCCATAGAACATTGTGTAGGCATTTCCAGTAAATAAAAATGACCAGTTTCCATCTCTGCTTGAGGATCCATTAATGGCAGGTAAGGCAGAAAGATACACAAGTGCACCTGATCCTATCCTGTGGACTCTAAACACCAAACACATATCATAATCACATTTATTCACCCTATAGCTTCAGGGAAATCCTTTCTTCCCCCATCTTCAACTCATTCATTTATTTATTCACTCCTGCAACAAATCATTATTGAGCATCTGCTGAATCAAACACTGTGCTGAGGGCTGGGGATACAGCAGAGAGCAGAACACAACCTCCTGCCCTTCCTGGACCTCACATTGTTTGGTGAGAGTGGTAGGTGATACACAAAACAAGCAAGTGAATAACAAGTACCTTCTACGGTGATTCAAATGAAGTTTAGAGTGTGAGTTGGTGGGGGTCCGTTTTCTTTAAGACAGAGAAGTCAGAGAACGTCTCAAAGAAAAGTTGAGACGTTGGAACAATCTGGAGAAAGTAAGGGAGAAGGGCTTTCCAGGCAGAGGGAAGAACAAATGCAAACACCCAGAGCTGAAGTTCGCCTGGCCTGCTGCAGTCTTCAGAACAGGGAGCACGGACACAAGAGTTCACCCTGTGAGTCCCTGATTTAACACCACTTAGTAAACACTGGTCCCCACCAGCAATGTACTCAGCGCTGGGTATACCAAGATACCCTAGATTCTACCCTCAAGGAGCTGACTATCTAGAAAAAGAGACAGGCAAAAGTTAATTCACTGTGGCATTAAAAAACGTGCTAATGGGTATAACTGGTGTCTCAGCAGGCAAGCTGCTCGGCTTAGCTGAAAATGTCTGTTCTCAGTCCATCTGTTGATGGATCAGAGAGACAAGGGTTGTGTTTTGCTCTCGAAATAGAAGCTGCCCATATCCTCAAATATTACAGAATCATAATTTTTATTAAATGCAAATTTTATTATTGCACTTTGAAGCAAAAGTGCTGGGTAAACTGCATAATATAATCACCATATGACTATCACTTTGAATTCGTATCGCAGATACTTCTCACTACTTAATTATTTATTTTTAAAATATATTCCAATATTTTAATTATGTTCAGTTAAGTGTACTTGAATATTTGCAGCACTCTGCATTATTTATATTAGCGAAAAAGCAGCCTAAATCAACTTGCTCTGGCATCCCATAATTTGTGCTTGCACATCCCTAAAATAGATTTATACATAGCTATCAAGTGGTTATTCTGGATATGCTATTATTTTAAATTTTTATCTGAATTTTATTTTAATGTACCACAAAAAATGAAATTTATTGGTTTCTTTCTACTAGTAGATGTCTTATCTGATTATTCATATTCAATATTTGCAGAATACTAACTAGAGCGGCACACTCTTCAATTAAATACAAGTATGTAAATTTCGTGACATGCGTTCGAACCCTCACTCTACCCTACCCCTGCTTCATTCCTGGAAACAGTCTAAATTTGGATGAATCAAATTCTCTAACAGCCCACGGGTAAAGAGTGAGGGAAACTGTGTCAGCTTCGAGCAACACCATTACAACAGGGACAAGGGAGAAATTAGAGACCCCAAGGGAAGTTACTGTCTCCTATCAGGGAGTATTGTGTATTACTGCTTGAAAGGAAGAGTCTGGATAGGGAAGTTTACACAGATGTGGATTCCACTATAACTGGCCTGAAACATAATGCAAGCTGCTCTGTTTTTTGGGATCTGTCCAATGTCTTTCCTAGTCTCTAAATTCATTTAAAAGTCATTTCTATATAGAGGATAAAAATATTAAAGTTACAGTATTTCAATAACCCTCTTTATGTCATACAAATCCCGTAGACAGACGCCCACTAAAGAGATTACAGCTTGAATACCTAATCCCAATTTGGATGTTTTTAAACAAGGCAAACCTAGCCTTAAATGCAATGCGCACAATTTAGCTAAGTATAAAATATTAATGCACAAACATGTCTATAAAGATAGCCAGGAAATCTGGCAGGTGGAAGCCACCCAATAGCCACCTCTGCACATTACTCTTTCAAATCAAAGTCTGGGCGAATAATGAACATACCCATTTTCAGGTCGAAAGTACAGGTCGATCCTGACAGGCTGCCTCAAAACCTGGGAAGGGAGGGCTGTGTAGAAGGGGTAATCTCGAAACACAGGGCTAGCAGTTTTATTCAGAGTTTGGCCTTCCAACCTCTCCTGCTTTCCTTGGACTTCTCCCTGAAAACAGAGCTGTGTATTCTCTATTCAGTTTGTAGCCAGGACAACACAGAGCAGTGTGACAAGCCCAGGCTCCAGAGTCAGACTGCCTTGGTTCAGATCTCTCTCCCCAACGCTTGTTAGCTGGATCATGTTGAGTAAGTGGCTTAATCCCTCTGTGCCTCAGTTTCCTCATGTGTTCACTTGATGCACAGTAGTAGTGCTAGAACCTGTGATGTAAAGTCATGTGATAACTAAGAGCACTTGGAATAATCCTCAGTCTATGAGAATGAGATTGAGCTATTATAGAGATTTCTATTAGAAAACCAGAGGCCAAAGCTTCTGGCACTGCTCTGTATGGTGATAGTTTGGTGAGAGGAAAGGTTATCATCATCCTTCTCTCATCCCACCCCTTCATCTTCCCTCCTCCCCTTCATTTCCCTTGCTCTTCTCCTTCCTCGTCAGCCAGTGTTCAAAGTAAGTGAGTTCCACAAGTATTTGTTGGGCAAATGAACTCCTGAGCCCCTAACCCCCAAAGGACACCCCCTGCTGTAACATAGCTGCCATGTCCACGAGAGAGAACAAATTCACGTGGCTACTTCTAGCACCAGACTTGCACATATCTGGTGAATAAAATCTTACTGGATAAAACACAGAAGGAATGAAAGAAGAAATAAAAAGAAAGGAGAGAGAGAGGAGAAAAAGAGAGTGGGAGCACAGCCTTCTGTCATAGGGGATTCTGGAAACTATCATCTCAGTATTATGATAAAAAAAAATAGTAGTTTAAAATAACACGCTATGTAATATCCTTTCCTTAACTCACAATCAAGACCTATTTGCATTTTGTACTGAATGTGGCAATAAAATTATAAATTTCGCAGTTAAAATGTCTCGTTATAGAAACTTCACAATAATAAACACTTCCATTCTTTTCTTCCATAAGTGGAAGTAAAATCCTCACAAGAACTACAAATGCCAGTTAAATAACACCCAAGGGTTTGTTTCTTTCTCTTTAATAATTTCATCAAACATCGGTCCTATTAAAATGTCACCGTGTCATCTTCACAAAAATAAAACTCATTCTTCCCACCTTGAGTTCTTCACCTAACTCTGATAATGGCCACCCCAAGTTTGGACACTTGAAGATGCAGCTGGCTCTTTCCTCTATCCCCACAATGAAGGAACAGGACAAGTTATCATCAAGCGGGAAGCCAGGACTACTCAATTCTTATCTCCAGTCTTCCCCTAACCCTTTGACGAGTTTCCTTAATTATAAGACAGAAAGAACCTCTGCTTTGTAGGTTGTTGCAAAGACTAGGCAAGGAAGGAATATATTGGTGAGGTAGTTGGTATGTAACAAGTGCTCTAAAATGTTAATGTCAATACTATTATTATCATTAGTATCTTTACTGAGCAGAGAATTGATTTTGGACAAGTCATTTAATTCCACTTGGTCTCTTCTTTATTCATAAAGCCAGAATGCTGACAAGATTCTCTCTAAAGTCATTTTTATCCGTAAAACTGATACATTTGTAAAGGGCTTTATATTTTGGTGAAGCATTTTTGTGTGCATTCTCTCATTCATTCTCCTCTACCCCTTGGGGTAGATGGTACTGTTTCCCATTTAAGAGTTAGGAAATGGAAACTGAAAAATAGCTAAGGAAATGATCCAGAATAATGTATGTCAATCAGTAGAAGAGACTGATGCCTCAGTTTCAAACACAAACTCTAGTTTTCTGACACCAAAACCATGTGCCTTCCAGGACATGGTGCTAATTCCATTCCCAAAACTGCAAGCAACCATCCCATCCTTCCCAATGCTGGTGCCACTATCACTGGTCAGACCCTCCTTCTGCCACCCTTCAATACTGCTTTTCCTCCAAAATATGCCCATGAACCCATTTTTTATATATATAATTTTTTTTTACTTTCTAGAGTACCCTCCCCTCTATTCTCCACATATACAAATTACCTCCATCTCTCAATGAGTAAGCCCCTCTTCATTCATTAAATAATCATCAAATGCTTTATGAGCACCCACTGTGTTCCAGGCATTGTTTTAGGTGATGGGAATACACAAATTAAAAAATGCCCTGACTTCATGGAACTTGTGTTCTAGATCTCTTTGGTCAACACTCGTCTTCTGAACACAAACCACACTTACGGACCAGATCTCATTAGTTAGTGTTGTATTTGTTTTCTGTTGGTCTTGCCTCCTCAGGTAAAATTGAACCTCTTTGAAAGCAGAGACCAAGGTCTTAGTTGCCTCCCGGGTACCCTCTACCACCATCAGCAACACACAAAAAACTTAAATGACTTGAAAAGAACGTTGACTATAATATAGAAACCTTGTATTTGTAGAATTCTAAAGTGCTTTCACATTCATTATATCAATAGGATGATCTCTACATTATAAAACATGATTAAAAATGTTGCTATTGTTAATGTTCATACACATATGGTTATTGTGCTTACTATCATTGGCTTGTAATACTTATTGATTAGATAGTAAGTCTATTCCCAGTGCTATTTCTGATGAGTTGTAAAAAATAGTCACTTCTATAATAGGGAATTACATATAAGATAATATTACTTTGTCAGAAAATCCAGTTCCCATCAATGAAGAACAATAGATATGGTTCTTTAGATTACTGATAGTAATCTAAAATAATAGACATCAAAGTTATAAACATCCTCATTTAGTGTTCTGGTAGGCAACATTCAGAGAGGTTAATTTCCAAAGGAAAACTTTGGATGGTTCCATCTCACTTTTCATTATAACCCTCCTATTTATAAAACTTCATTATTTGGGAGATGGTCCAAACAGTTCCAAGCGTGCTACAATTTGATGCCACAGACTCAGAAGACTTCATGATATCCTATCTGCAATTGCCAACTATTCTCAGTCCCCCAATTTCCAGAGAACAAGGATTAAGACAGCCACAATTTAGACAGATTACCCTTTGTGGAAATCCGTAAAATCACAGATTTGAAAAGAAAAATGGAAAGGTAATCTGTTGACAAAGACATATAGTTTTCTCTTTAGAAATAAGTTGAAATCCAGAGTGTCAATAAAGCCTTTATATTTTCTTTCATCACAACAAATATCTCCCAGTAACCCTGACTTGACTGAAGGTTTTCCATGAATCTTTAAGTGGGAACTTTAAGAAAAAGGTCTAAGGCATACCAGACACCCACAGTTACCACATTTCATATAAAATGACTAAGGAATAGAGGCCTGATGTGGCACATCACTTTATATTTTGCAGAAAAATATTAAGAGGTGATTATCAAGGAATTAAAGATTAACACAAAAAACGCATTAAAATATTATAAAGGCTCCCAAAATCCTATGAAAGTTAATTTTAGTGAGCATGTTTAGATAAAATTTATTGTTGCGTATGGCTAAAAATTATTGCTTAATATGCATAGTTTAACCATTTAAGCTCATCTCCAATTTAGCATTTACATTATTCTCTGGTTACATAATTATCATGGTCACATTTGAGGACGAGGGGCCTTTCTTGCCTTGTTCTCTGGGGAACTCTGCTATTCCCATTGGCTATAGGTAATTGATCCATAGGTGGCCACTTGACCCCAGTTGGTCCAACCAGACTCTCTACTGGATATTTAGAGTTGGAACCATTGGGACACTTATCAGACTGTGTAGGCACCTGGACAAATCACATAGTTTTTTTCATGTAATCTGAGTTGCAGAGAAACTCACAAGGAGAGAGAAGGGAGAGAAAGAAGGGGAAAAAGGAGGGATGGAAAAACTTAAGAATAAGGAGGAGGGGAAAACAGATGAATAAATAGAAGAAATGAGAAAAGAAAAGATCTCTGCTTTACTAGAAGAAAGTGGAGGGAAAACACTTTTTTTTTTAAATCTCTTTCTAAGAAGCCACCATAAGTGGGTAGCAAATTTACTCCTCTCTGCTTTTCCATTGTTTCACTATTGATACTACAGAGTTTCAGGCATTTTTTTCAGTTTTGTCCAGGTTAGAACTCAGTGGGGCACTTACACCTCCCACAATTCCGGGAGCATCTCTTAGAGACTGCAAAGAGTTGTACAAACTACATCTTTCCCTGAAGACAAGAACTTCAGTGGTTTAAAGGAGCTGCTCAAGTATCCCCCAAAGAAAAAAGAGACATTGGATTCATTTTACTTAGTCTAAATTGCATTTAATCCTTATTTTACTTCAAAGTTAACCACTCCAGTACCATCGGAGGAGTGCCCTGTACAAAGCAGTGATGCCTCTGAGAATTGACCAGTAGCTGTTTTGCTCAAGTCAGCCGTTTATTGGTATTATATAAGTCATGTCCTTTCTTCTGAGTGGAAAATAAATGACAATGAAGTCATGATTCTGTCTGTACCTTCTCCAGGATAATATTTTTAAAACTTTTGGAAATTACAATGTATCAAATAATACTCGTATCAACTGTAATTTTGTTCTAAGACCTTCACTACAAAATATCTCCAAAATTTACCATCCGGAAAAATTGTGAAATAATACTTATGAGTTGTTAGTAATCATTATATTTGTGTAATTTGTTGTTTCGCATATAGGAATTAAAGCAATGTTTTATTTTATTTTTGATCCAGACTCTTTTAGACATGAAGGCATATACCAAATTTAATCTAATCGTACATAAGCTCCCCTTAAGATCAATAAATTAAGTCATACCCTTCTACTTTAAGCTTATTACGTTGAGCATGTATAATTCCAATTTTTTTCTAGGTCAAAATCATTACTAATTTTGATTTAAAATATGTTTATAATGACATATTATGAACTTATTGACATCAATTTCTAGAAAAGCCTTTTACCATCTCATTTTAATATTTTATGTTACCTGGCAAAAATGTATTCAATAAAAGTTACTTTGGTGTAGATAGGAAAATTCTATGGATTTACAGAATATCCCTTACTGTAATTGATAACCTGTTTCCTTATGTACAAGAATAATATTCCAAACTTTGAATTTCTCTTAAATCTTAGAACCTATGAGTTTCTTTTTTTTATTAATTGATAGCTGTATACATTAATGCAAACATGGGGTACATTGTGCTGTTTTCATATACAATTTGAAATACTTTCACCAAGCTGGTTAACATGAATTTCATGTCATTTTCTTAGTCATTATATCAAAACATTTATATTCTAGTTCTAGAAAAGTTCACTTGTACCCTTGTTAGACAGATATATAGGTGATCTTTCTAGTCACCCTCCCACCACCCAATTTGGCTCATCATTGGGCTGTTTAGGAGTTCTATTTCCTCCTGATTGTCTTGGGTGGTTGTATCTTGCTAGACATTTGTCCATTTAATCTGGTTTTTCTAGTTTATGTGCATAGAGGTTTTAACAGTAGTCACAGATAGTATGCATTTCTGTAGTGTCAGTTGTAGTATCTCCTTTTTCATTACTGCTTGTTAAAGAATAATCCTTTCTGGATTATTGGGGATTAATCCAGAAAGATTTCTACCATTTTATTTATTTTATTTATTTATTTAGAGACAGAGTCTTACTTTGCCACCCTCAGTAGAATGCTGTGGCATCACAGCTCACAGCAACCTCCAGCTCTTGGGCTTAGGCGATTCTCTTGCCTCAGCCTCCCAAGTAGCTGGGACTACAGGTGCCTGCCACAATGCCTGGCTATTTTTTGTTGCAGTTTGGCCAGGGCTGGGTTTAAACCCGCCACCCGCAGTGTATGGGGCCAGTGTCCTACTCACTGAGATACAGTTGTTGCACCTACCATTTTATTTTTTTTAAAGAACACACATTTTGTTTCATTCATCTTTGGTATTATTTTCTTGTATTCAATTTCATTTAGTTCTGAACTAACATTAGTTATTTCTTATTTTCCACTGTATTTAGGCTTAGTTTTCTGGGTTTTTTTCTAGACCTTTGAGATTTATTATTAGAATTTTTAAAAATTCAGATTAATATGGGGTTATATAAGAGTAGACTGCATGGTTTGCTTTTGTAAGATTATAGTCTGAATTGTGCATTTGTTCTTAACTCAGGAAATGTGCAATATAATGTTTCAGTGTCTCCAGTGGTTGGAAATTTACCCATCCACTTCTTCTCCATGTGACTTTTATTGAGTTTTTCTCTCATATGAACATGTCGATGTCAGTTTACTAGTTGTAATTTATGATGAAGTACATGTGATGTTTATTTTTCTATTATTGTGATGCCTCACTTAAGAGAATGGTCTTCAAATACATCCAAGCTGTTACAAAAGATACAAAATCTCTATCTCTTTAAGGATTAATATTATTCTATGATATGCATATACCATGATTTATTAATCCACTAATGTGTTGAAAGGCATTTAGATTGCTTCCACATCTTTGTGATTGCAAACTGTGCTGCTATAAACAATGAAGTACACATGCCTTTATAACAAAATGTCTTTTGAGGGGCAGTGAGAATACTTAGTAGTGGGATTGCAGAATTCAATGGTAGGTCTGCTTTCAGTTCTTTGAAGAATCCTCATACTTCTTTCCATAGAGGCTGTATAGTTTGCAGTCCCAACAACTGTGTATGAGTGTTTATTTCTCTCCTCACCCATGCCAACAACTGTTGCTTTGGGACCTTGTGATATGGGCCACTCTCATTAGGGTTAAGTAAAATATCAAAGAGGTTTTACTTTGCAGTTCTCCAATAATTAGAGAGGATGAGTACTTTCCAATGTGTTCATTGGCTATTAGTGTTTCCTCATGAGAGTTTCTATCCAAGTCTCTTGCCCAGCTTTTAATGGGGTTGTTTGATTTTTTCATGTTGATTTTCTTGAGTAGTTTGTAGATTCTGATTATTAACCCTTTGTTGGACTGTGCAGGATGCAAATATTTTCTCCCATTCTAGAATTTAGGTTGTCTCTTCACTTTGTTGATTATGTCATTAGCTATGCAGAAACTTTTTTACTTCATTAAGTTCCACTCATTTATTTTTGCTGTTTGCTGCAATTGCCTTGGGATTCTTTTTCATATATATGTATTATCTAGGATGATATCATAAAGAATGTTCCCCACATTTTCTTCTAGAATTTTTATAATTTTGTGTCTTAGGCTTAAATATTTTATCCATTGGGAGTTAATTTTTGCATGCAGTGAGATATGCAGACCCTGTTTCAGTATTTTACATGTGGCTAATTAATTCTCCCATCACTATTTATCAAACAGGGATTCTTTTCTCCAGCGTACGCTCTTCTTAGCTTTGTTAAAGATATAATGACACTAAGATGCTGGCTTTACCACTAGGTTCTTTGTTCTGTTTTATTGGTCTATATCTTGATTTTTATGCCAATATTATGCTGTTTGGATCTTTATATACTTGTATTATAGCCTGAAGTCTAATAAAATGATGCCACTTTGTTTTGTCTTATTTCATCAAATTGCATTGTCTATTCACAGTGTTTTCTGGTTCCATATGAAGCATAAAATTATTTTATCAAAGGATAAAGTTTATGATGGTATTTTCATGGGAATAATATTGTATCTTTTTAAAATTTGTATTAAATCATAGCTTATGTGCATTAATGCAATCATGGGGTACAATATGCTGGATTTACATACAATTTGAAATGCTTTAATCACACTGGTCAACATAGCCTTCATGGAATTTTCTTAGTTATTGTGTTAAGACATTTATATTCTACACCTAGTAAATTTCACATATAGCCTTGTAAGATACACCGTAGTTGTGCTACCACCAATCACTCTCCTTCCACCCATCTTCCCCCTTCCCCTCCCCTATATCTCCCCTTTCTCCTTCTTCTTGGGCTATAATTAGGTTATAGCTTTCATAAGAAAGCTATAAATTGGCTTCATAGTAAGACTGAGTACATTGGATACTTTTTCTTCCATTCTTGAGATCCTTATCACTTTGGGTAGTATAGAAATTTTAACAATGTTGATTCTTCTTAAGCAAGCGCATGATATGTTCTTCCACTTATTAACATCCTCTTTAATTTCTTCTCTCAAGTGTCTCATAGTTCTCTCTATAGAGATCCTTCACCTCCTTTGTTAAATATGTTCCAAGGTATTTCTTTTTCTTTGATGCTACTGTGAATGGTATTGTACTTTCAATTCTCAGCTTGATTGTTGAGGTACATGAAGGCTACTGCTTGTGTACATTGATTTCATAACTTGAAATGTTGCTGTTTTCCTTTATTAATTCCAGGGGTCTGATGGTCGAGCCCTTGGGGTTTACTAGGTATAAGATCAAATCATCAGTAAAGAGTGATAGTTTGACATCATCTGTTCTTATTTGGATACGGTTGATATCCTTGTCCTGTCTGATTGTTTGAACAGGACTTCCAGCACTATGCTGAATAATAGTATGGCAGTGGAAATCCTTGTCTTGTTCCAGTTCTAAGAAGGAATGCTTTCATATTTTATCCATACAATATTATGTTTGCTGTGGGGTTGTCATAAATGGCTTCTATTGGTTTACAGTACCTTCCCTTTATGCTAATTTTCTTATGAGTTCTTATCATAAAGGTTGTTAATTTTTTTTTTCAAATGCTTTTTCTTCATCTATTGAGAAGATCATAAGGTCTTTGTTCCTATTTCTGTTTCTGTGGGGAATTATATTTTTGGATTTGCCTAAGTTAAACAAGCCTTGCAACCCTGGTATAAAGCCTACCTGGTTATGGTATATATTTTCATGTATGACTCTTTTTTCCTCAGATTTTATTGAGTATTTTTTTGTGTATATTCATTAATGATATTAATGTGTAGTTCTCTTTTCTTGTTATTTCCTTTCCTGGTTTTTGTTTTAGGGTGATATTTGCTTTATGGAAAGAATTGGGTTTTTTTTTTTCTTCTTAATGTTTTGAAATAGACTCTGCAATATAGATGTGAGTTCTTCTTTGAAGGTTTGGTAACATTCTGGTGAACCATCTTGTCTTGTACTTTTTCTTTTGGAAGATTTTTTTCCCTCAGTTTTGGTGCTTGATATTTATCTGTTCAAGATTACCATTTATTCCTGGTTGAGTCTAGGAGAAAGTGCGATTCTAAGAATTTATCCATTTCCTTTATGCTTTCAAATATCTGAGCATATTTTGTATTTCCATGGTATCTGTTTCATTTAAACTATTTTTTTTCTGATTGAGCCTATTAGAGAATTACTTTTATGTTTATAGTTAATCTAGATAAGGGCTTATCAATTTTGTTTATCTTTTCAAGAAACCATTTTTTAAAAAATATTCTGTATGTTTCTTTTGTTCTCAATTTTGTTTAGTTCTGATCTGATTTGGTTATTTCTGTTCTTCTGTTCAGTTTAGGATGAGGTTACTCTCCCTTTTCCAGGTCCTTGAAATAATTCATTGTATTGTTAATTTGGACTCTTTCTGATTTCTGGAAGTGAGCATTTAAAGCAATGTATTTCCTCTCAGTACCACTTTTGCAATATCCCACAGGTTTTGATATCTCATGGCCTCTCATCTTGTTCAAGGAATCAAATAATTTTCATCTTTTCTCCACCTTGACCTAGTTGTCACTCCACAATAATTTGTTTACTTTACATGACTTTGTGTGAGAATGAGTGTTTCTGTTGGAGTAGATTTCTACTTTTTGTTCCATTGTCATCTATAAGTATACATGGTTTAATATCTACTTTGTGAAATGTGTTGAGGTGTCATTTGTGACCTAAGATATGGTAGATCTTAGTTTATGATCCACAAACTGATGAGAAGAATGTATATTTAGTCATATTGGGATCTAATGTTATATAGATGTATGTTAAGCTGATTTATTTTAGTTGTGTTTAAGCCCAAGTTTCTTTGTTTAATTTCTGCTTGGAGGGTCTATCCATTTCTATTAGTGCAATGTTTAATTCCTGAGTGACTTATGTTGTTTATCGTTTTGTTCAGGTCAAGTAAAATTTGTTTTATAAATCTGGTAGTGCCTAAGCTGGGCACATAAATATTTAGGACTGATATATTTTCTTGTTGAATTGCTCCTTTGAAAAATACATAATGTCCATCTTTGTCTTTCTTTTGTTGCTTTAAAGTCAATGGTATCTGTGATGAGAATTGCCCATCTGGCTTACTTTTCGTTTCCATCTACATGAAATATTTGTTTTCCAACCCCTCATCCTAAGTCTTTATTTGTCCTTGGGGATTATATACATTTACTGAAGATAGCAGATAACTTGTTTGTATTTTTAATCCAATCAGCCAACGTATATCTCTTCAGTAGGGAATTCAGGCCATTCACATTTGTTAATAGAATTGATAAGTAAGGTGGATTCCTTTTCTTCTTGCTGTGTGGCATTCTGTTGCTTTTTTAAACCACTTGAAACATTATTGTAGCTGGGATTTGCCATTTACTTAATAGGTAGTTTTACTTTCCTAGAAATTCATCATGTGGGTATGTGCATAGTACACGTCTGAGTACTTCCTAAAGAGAAGGTTTAGTGGTGACACATTTCCTCAAACTTTGAATATCTGGAAAATATTTGATTTCTCCACTGAATATAAAACTTTGTTTTGTGGAATACAGAATCCTGGGCTGTAAGTTGTTCTGTTTGTAATCAATGAAGATAGAAATCCCTTCCCTTCTGGCTTTTAAAGTTTCTGCTGTTTAAGCAGCTATTAACATGATAGATTTGCCTTTATAGATCAGATTCTGCTTATGCCTAGCTGCTGGTAGAATTTTCTCTTTCATTTTGACTTTGTCCATGTTAATTCAATGTGTCTAGGAGATGCTCTACTTGAATTTAGTTGTCTTGAAACTTGATATCTACCTAGTAACTATATGAGTGAGTCTTTTAGTGATACTTGAGCAATTTTCAACTATGGTATCTTTAACTAGAGCTTCCATGTTCTTGGTTCTCACTTTTTCTCCTTCTGGCACCTATAAGGCATGTTTGTAATCTTTGCATAGTCTGTTATCTCTCTAAGTGATTGCTCTACTTTTGCTGTCTTCTGCCTCTTTAAATGACTGGTTTAGCATGAGAACCTGTCTTCAATCTCTTAGATTCTTTCCTCTCCATGCTTTAATCTGTTGATATAACTCTGCCATATTTTGGAACTCCCTGAATGCTTCTTTCAATTCTTTAAGCTCTGTTATATCCTTCCTAATTTTGTCCAGATTTTTATTGACTTTGTCTTTAATTTTGTTAATTTGTTGAGACATTTTTTAGACTTTTTATTTGGACTATTTTCAATTTGTTCTTTAATTCAATTTATCTTATTTTCCATCCATATTTTGAATTCCATTCTTTCATTTCAACAGTGTCTTTATGGGTGGATTTTTCTGCAGTAGCTCTATTGTGATCCCTTGGGGGAGTTGATCTGTTCTGTGTTTTCATGTTACCAATTGTCTTTGGCTGGTTGCTCCTCATGTGTGGTTTATTTTTTTTTTTTTTTGTCTTCCCTCTTTCTGCTTTTAACTCTAAGCTATAGTATTGAGCTGATACTTTTTTTCTCTGTTGACATCTTTTCATCCTCCTGTTTTTCTGTTTTTAATGTCCTGTGTAGGCACTCTGCCTTTACAACACTACATCTGAGCAGTGTGCTCCAAATGGCAGTGACTGCTCTCATTTCTGCCCACTTTTCCTGGGAGATGCCACCAAGAAGCTGCCTCTTGACTGCTATTGTGGAATAATTATTATTATGTTATAAATTTGTGATCTTTCTGTCTTTTTGATATAGACATTTAAGGCCATGGATTTTCCACTTAGGACTGCTTTGATGAATTTCATGGAATTTGATTACTTGTCTTATTTTTCAGTTAGACTTATCTTTTGATGTCCATCTCAGTTTCATCATTGATTCAGTAATCATTCATTACCAAGCTGTCTAATTTCTATGACTTTGGTGTTTCTCTTGGAGTTGATTTCTAGCTTTATTTCACTGTGATAAGAGAAGATTAATGATATGTTTTTTATTTTTTAAATTTGTTGAACCATGTCATATGGTATAAAATATTATTAATCTTGGAAAATGTTCTATATACTGAAGGGAAGAATGTATATTCAGTTCTGGGGTACAATGTTCTGGAAATGTCTGTTATTTTTTGTTATAGAGTCCCATTTAAGTACAATTTTTCTTTAATAATGTTCTGCTTGGATGATATGTCCACTTCTGTCAGTGGGTGTTTAAGTCCCCAACAACTATAACATTGTCATTCACCTCTTTGTTTAGATCTAGTAGAGACTAGTTTATAAATATGGGCACTCCTGTCTTAGATTGCTAAGTATTTTGGATTATTATAGCCTCTTGTAGATTTACTCCTTTTATGATTATACAATAATCATATTTGTCTTTTGTTACTATTGTTGTATTAAACTCAATTATTTTTTATTAAATTATATATACATAGATCATGAATACATTTATGCTTTTTTCGGATTTAATATGTTGATTATTTGTACAAATTAGAGTGCTTACATCCTGCTAATTAACATAGCTTTCACCTCATTTACTTGATCACAGTGTTAAGGCATTTGTGTCCTATACTCAATAGATTTGATTTGTACCCTTGCAATATGCTCCATAGGTGTGTCAAGACATTTGTGTTCAATACTTGATAGATTTGACTTGTATCCTTGCAATATCCTCTATAAGTGTAGTCCCACCATAACGCTCCCTCTATCTAGTTGTGATTCATCTTTCATATGAAAGTGTGAATGATTATAAATTGTTTTCATAGTAGTACTGAGGACATTGGATTTTTTTTTCCATTCCTGAGTTACTTTACTAAGAATATTTTCCAGCTCCATCCATGTAAATATAAAATAGTTAAAGTCTCCATCTTTTTTTAATGCTGCATAGTATTGCATGGTATATGTGTACATATCATAATTTATAAATCCATCCATGGGTCTATGGGCACTTGGGCTTCTTCCAAACTTGGCAATTATGAATTGAGCTGCAATGAACACTCTGGTGCAAATATCTTTGTTATAAAGTGATTTTTGGTCTTTTGGATATACACCTAGTAGAGGAATTTGCAGGATCAAATGGCAGGTCTACATTTAGATGCCAGAGTGTTCCCCAAACTTCTTTCCAAAAGGAACGTACTAGCTTGCATTCCTACCAGCAGTGCAGAAGTGTTCCCTTTTCTCCACATCCACAACAACATCTGTGGTTTTGGGATTTTGTGATTTGGGCTACTGTTACTGGAGTTAAATGATATCTCAAAGTGGTTTTGGTTTGCATTTCTTTGATGTTTAAAGATGATGAGCATTTTTCATGTGTCTATAGACTGTGCACCTGTTTTCTTCAGAGAAACTTCTGTTCATGTCTCTTTCCCACAATGAAATAGGATCACTCATTCTTTTCTTCTTAATAAGTTTGAGCTCTGTGTATATTCTGGTTAAAAATCCTCTCCCATTCTGAGGACTGTCTTCTTGCTTTACTGACTGTGTTCTTGGCAGTGCAGAAGCTTTTCAGTTTGATCACATCCCAGTAATGTATTTTTTATGTTGCTTCAATTGCCTAGGGTGTCCTCTTCATAAAGTATTCTCCCAGGCCATTTTTTTCAAGTGCTTCCCCTGCACTCTCTCCAAGAATTTTAATAGTTTCGAGTCTTAAGTTCTTCAACCAGTGAGAGTCAATTTTTGTTAGAGGAGAAAGGTGTGAGTCCAATTTCCGTCTTCTACAAGATGCCAACCAATTCACACAGCATCATTTGTTAAACAGGAAATCTTTCCCCCAATTTATATTTTTGATAAGCATTTAAAGATCAAGTGACAATACGTATCTGGGTTTATCTCTTGGTTTTCAATTCTGTTCCATACATCTACCTCTCTATTTTTGTGCCAATACCATGCTGTTTTGATCACTATAGATATATGATATAGTCTGAATTCTGGAAGGATGACGCCTTCTGATTTGTTTTTATTTCTGAGTAATGTCTTGGCTATTTGAGGTTTTTTCTGTTTCCATATAAAACGAAATACTAGTTTCAGATCTTTAAAGTATGACAGAGGTACTTTCATAGGGATTGCATCAAATTTGTAGATTGCTTTGGAAAGTATAGACATTTTAACAATATTGACTCTTCCCAGCCATAGGCATGATACATTTTTCCATTTGTTAACATTTTTAGCTATTTTTTCCCTCAAAGTTTCATAGTTTTATTTATAGAGATATTCCACATCCTTTGTTAGATTTACTCCCAGATGTTTCATCTTCTTTGAAACTATTGTAAAGGGAAGAGTCCTTGATTGTTTTTTCATCTTGACTATTGTTGGCGTATAGAAAGACTACAGATTTATGAGTATTGATTTTGTATCCTGCAATGCTGCTCTATTCCTTGATAACTTCTAGGAGTTTTGTAGTTGAGTCGCTGGGGTTTTCCAGATATATAATCATATCATCTGCAAAGAGTGACAGTTTGATGTCCTCTGATCCTATTTGGATTCCCTTGATTACTTTCTCTTGCTTGTTTGTGATGTTAAGACTTCCATCACAATGATGAAAAGCAGTGGAGACATTGGGCAACCTTGCCTGGTTCCTGATCTGAGTGGAAATGATTTCAATTTTACTCCATTCAACACGATATTGGCTGTAGGTTTTCTGTAGATGGCCTCTATTGGTTTAAGAAATATTCCTTCTATTTCTATTTTTTTTTTAGAATTGTGATTAAGAAAGGATGCTGGATATTATAGAAAGCTTTTTCTGCATCAATTGAGAGAATCATATGCTGTTTGTTTTTTTATTTTGTTTATGTGATGTATTATATTTATAGATTTGCATATATTGAACCATCCTTGGGACCCTGGGATGTAACCCAAGTTGTCATGATATATAATTTGTTTGATGTGTTGCTTGATTCTGTTTGCTATGATCTTATTAAATATTTTTGCATTGATATTATTTAGACATATTGGTCTATAATTTATTTTCTTTTTGGGTCTTTTCCTCATTTGGGGGTCAGGGTGATTTGTTTCAGAGAATGTGTTAGAGACTATTCCTTCTTTTTCAGTGCTTTGGAAAAAGTTAAGTAATGTAGGTACTAGTTTCTATTTAAAGGTTTGGTAGAATTCTGATGTGAAACTATCTGGTCCTAGGATTTTCCTTTTGGGGAGATTTCTTATAATTGATGCTATTTGAGAACTTGATATAGGCTTATACAACATTTCCACTTCTTTCTGGCTAACTCTATGAAGATGGTTGTTTCCAAGTATTTGTCTATTTCTCTCAGATTTTCATATTTCTGAGAATAAAGTTTTTTGCAATACTCATTAAGGATTTTTTTTTAATTTCTGAAGAGTCTGTTGTTATTTGGTCTTTATCATTTTTGATTAATGAAATTAGGGATTTTACTCTTTTATTTCTGGTTCGATTGACCAAAGGTTTATCAATTTTATTGAGCTTTTCAAAAAACCAACTTTTTTGATTTATTGATCTGTTGAATAATCCTTTGTTTTCAATTTCATTTAATTATGCTCTAATTTTAGGTATTTCTTTTCTTCTGCTGGGCTTGGCATTGTGATGTTCTTCCTTTTCCATTGCTTGAGATGTCCCATTATGTTGTTGACTTCTTCTCTTTCCATTCTTTTGAGGAAGGCTTGCAGTGCTATAAATTTCCCTCTTAGGACTGCCTATGCAGTATCCCAGGGGTTCTGGTAATTCCTGTCTTTATTATCATTTGCTTCCAAAAATTTGGTAATTTCTTTCTTAATTTCATCTATGACCCAGCTATCATTCAGCATGAGGTTATTTAGCTTCCATCATTTTGTATGAGTATGCAGATTCCTATTGTTACTGAGTTGAACTTTTATTATATAATGGTCCAAGAAAATACAATTAATTATTTCTATTCTTTTAAATTTGCTGAGGTTAGACTTGTGACCTAAGATGTGATCAATTTTGGAGGATGTTCCATGGGCTGATGAGCAGAATGTTTATTCAGTTTTGTTAGGATGAAATGTTCTGTAGATGTCTGTTAAATTTAATTGTTGAGACAATTGCCTCGCCCCTCCCTGCGGCTGCCTCGAAAACCAGGAAGAATTTGTTGCCATATTTCTCCGGATCGGGTTGGAGAGTGGACATGCGCAGTGAGGGCTAGTTGGCCACGCCTATTCTTTGGCCCTTTATCTTCCTGTGAGGAGGTCTGAAGTTATCGTGGAATCAGTAAGCAATGGCATCTAAGAAATTTGCTATTAAATGTATCTAGGAGGGCGGAGCCAAGATGGCAGACTGCAGCCAGCTTTTTACAGAAGCTCCTGGCCAGAAGGAGGCTGAAAGGACAGAAGTTTAGCTACTTAGCTGATGGTTTGGAGCAGAGCCAAGAGAGAAGATTGAGGAGCACACTTCAACCTTCCTGAGGCAAGCTGTGACCCCAAAAAGACAACCAAAAGGTACAGAAACCACCAGCAAGCGGAAGGGAGTCCCCTCCCCCGCAACAAGGGCTCGCAGTTTACTCCATGCAAACAAGCGAGCAGAGTTCAAACTTCCACCCACTCTATCTCACGGGAGAAACCCCCTAAAAACTGGACCTCCTACCCCTGCTGGCGTGCCACTGCACCCTCCGGCCAGGCACAAAACTGGAAAACTGTATAAATCTGTATATATTCCCCAC
>CAUYQV010065877.1:0-16494 GCA_963574575.1 Galagoides demidoff | reverse complement strand
ATATATATATTCTTTCAAAATATTCTACAGAGTTGTCAAAAAAGGTATCCACATTTTAAGGAAGGAAAAAGCTGTACAAAATTTATAAGACTCAAGTTACATTCGACTTCTACCATTATAAGAGGCGCTTAATGTGACTTGTCTTCACATTTTGTTATCAGCATCTACTGAATATCATAATTTTAATAAGTTCTTCCCTTTCTTAAAATGCGGATACATTTTTAGCTCCCTCTATGTTTGTCTTTTTGAAATACTTTATTCAGCCTTTAATTGAAACTTAGTTTCTGTTGCTGTGTAACAAAGGACCGCCAAAGTTGGTGTCTTAAAATATCAGCAATAGTAGATTATGGAGGCAGCTTGCTTTGTACAGATGACTTTGACTGATATTTTAAAAAGCATTATATATCTAGATTATTATATTGACAAAAATAAGTTTAAAGACAACTTGTTTTATGAACTGAGACATAACTGGTGGCTGTCAATAAAATGATTTGGGGCTTAAAGAGGATGTGCTTGTGATCCCCTTTCCTGGCTCTGTGCTGAACAGTGGTCCCACCTGGCACAAGGATGGCAGGCAAAGGAGAAGTTTGACACTAATAAAAAACAGAGAAATGCTTAAGGTGGAAAGCAAAACATTTGTCTGGGCCTTATTGCATAAGTAATTTAGAACTATAACATATGATGAATTCAAAATTTTGGAGGGAATATTTGAGGAGAGTGGCAAGGTACAGATTGCAAGGGCACTGACAGTGGATTGTGGAGAGTAGAAGGAAGAAGTAAGACTGGCCATGTCCATTGCTAGTTAGAAATGTCTGAGTTTTGACTCAGCAACTAGCCAGCTCCATGGCCTTGAATAAATAAGTCACATTGTTAAAGTAATTTTTCAAAGATGAAGGGAAAAGAAGAAAGAGAGAGGAAAAGAAGAAAAGAAGAAAAGAAGGAGAGAGAGAGAAAGGAGAAAGAAAAGAAAAAGGAAGGAAAGAAGGCGGGGAGGAAGAGAAGGAGGGAGGGAAGGAGGGAAGGAGAAACGGAGGGAGGGAAGGAAGGATGGCAGGAGGGAAGTAGGGAGGGCAGGAGGGAAGGAGAGAGGGAGGGAGGGAAGGAGGAAGGGACGGAGAGAGGGAGGGAGGGGAGGAGGGAAGGGGGAGGGAGGGAGGGAAGGAGAGAGGGAAGAGGGAGGGCAGGAGGGATGGAGGGAGGGAGGGGGGACAGAGGGAGGGCAGGAGGGTGGGAGGGAAGGAGAGAGGGAAGGAGGGAGGGACAGAGGGAGGGCAGGAGGGTGGGAGGGAAGGAGAGAGTGAGGGAGGGAGGGCAGGAGGGAGGGAGGGAGGGAAGGAAGGAGAGAGGGAGGGAGGGAAGGAAGGAGGGAGGGAAGGAGGGAGGGCAGGAGGGAAGGAGAGAGAGAGGGAAGGAGGAAGGAAGGGAGGTCACAAACAAGCAAACTTTCATGGAATTTTAGGCACTAGAACCAAGAATAAGATTTTTCAGAAAAATCTTTTATTTCCTGAAAACATTACAGGAATGAAAATTAACTGGCATGAGATTTCCATTAGAATTACAAAATGCTAGAGCACAGTGGGGTAAAGTCTGTAGTTCTCTGACGAAAGGTTTTCTACACAGAACACAGTCGTTTGCTTTAGAGGAAACTGTTGGTTTCCTACCCACCATCCATTTTCCCTCCTCCTGTTCATAAGCACATTTCTGGTTTCGTGAAGGCGTTTGCTGAGCAGAAATATGCACAGGAGGGAAGCCCCCCAACCCCCTACCACAGCCCTAGATGATAAATCAGTATTGCTCTAAATCAATCATGATAAAATCTCTTTGTTATTGGTTATGTGGAGTGTGGGATTGTAATGCAGTTCTAAAGAAGATGTCTTTGGGAGCTTCTGGGAAAGGTTTTTATGTTCCTAATTAAAAAAAAAAAATTGAGCTATTGAGGAGTATCTCTCCTTCCCTACAGCCCTTCTTCCTGCCCCAGACTCAGTTATGTGAGGACATTTTGTCTGGATCTGTGTCATCCGACCTGTGACTAGGAGATAATCAACCACCACAGTGTGGATGAGTGAGAGGAATAATGCAAGGAGGTCGGGTCCTTGATAACATTGTTTAGCTGCTGCACCAAGCCTGGTACCAACTCCTGACTCCTGTCAGATTTGCTCTTATTCAAGATAGTGAAAAATCTTTATTGTTCAGGTCATTTGGGGTATGGAGGGCATCACAAATGACACCTGGGTCAAATCATCTATGAGGCACAAGAAGTAAAGATATTTTCCTTTCCAGATGTGGGTCCTGTCAACCATTTCTCTCTCATACACTTCTTTTTAAAACTTTACCTGGGAATTATTCCAGTAAATTGAGAAAGACAAATAGGAAAGGAAACAGACTCTGAACAGTCAGGTAGAGTCTGACTCCCAGAGTCAGAAGGTAAGTCTCGGGAAGAGCATGAAGTCTGGAAACAAACAAACAAACAAAAAAAAAAACAGATTGGAAAAAGGAGGAAGGATTGGGAGTGAAGGTTAGGAAGGGAGGTTTTCAGAAAGAAAAAGTGGTGAACTCAATGGATAGACTATCTGATTGAGATCTGGCTGACAATGAGCGTGTAATAATATGATAAGGCAGAGAGAGAAACAAGAAGCAAAAAGGCAAGCAGGAACCCTGCCTGCGTAAGTCTTGATTTGGGGGACGGTAAGGAATAAATAAGAAAGACCTGGTTCTGGTATGGATTAGGCTGCTGGGTGCTACTGAGAAAAATTAAAGAAATAGATGCAGTTTATTCTAACAAGGGAAGAATATTCCCTTTGGGGAATACCATAAATACCGGCATTGGAAACATCTGAACTTAGTAATAAACAATGTCTATATAGTTTTAAAATTTAAATAGAAAGAAATGTTGTGTAATCATGTAAATTTAGATTTGCAGAACTAACCTTTGGATAAAGAACATAAGTCTTAGTTGTGTTTGTGTGATCACACACACAAATTGTCACTCTCAACAGTGGGTCAGTACAGCAGGTGAAATCAGGAACCCACAGTGGGGTAGAAAAGTGAAAGGAAGTGTAAAGACACTAAGATCCTTAACTCACAGCAGTGATAACCACGCCATGTAGGTCAGCACTGGTAGAATAAGAAAGTGATGTTTAAAGATGTTATTTATGTTTTAAAATAATTGGTATAAAAATGAAGTGTAATAGTATCAGTACTTTGGGATTTGGTGTGTATGGTGTGTATAAGTAAAATCTTTACCTTTTATTAGGATACTTCAAGACACTCCTTGCTCTTCCTGTTTGTCCTTCAAATTCCATCCTAGCTGGTCCTCTGCTCTATGAAACATTTCCAGCAACCTGCCACACTCCAAATAGCTAATAACTGCGTGCTCCTCTGTGGATGTCCTTGTTCATCCTTCCAATCTGTACTTCTGGAGAGTTCATTGTACATGCTAAATATAGAACTGTAAAGCAAGATATATGCAATCTGACAATTTAATTTGCAAACCCATCCTAGAAAAAGTGCTACATACCTCATTGCTGAATAACACTATGGTCACCTTTGAAGTACTCCTCTTGGGAAGCTAAGCACTGACACCAGTGTCCAGTCCACACTTTAAAGCAATTTTGGAATTCTTTCTGGAATAGTCATCCGAGCTATTGTCATATTACTCTTGATGTTCTGAATGTCATCAAAGTATTTTTCTTTCAATATTTCCTTCATCTTCAGACAAAGAAAAAAGTCACTGGAGACCAGATGAGATACGTGAGCAGCGTGTTCCAAGACAGGTATTTGTTTACTGGCTAAAGCTCTCTCACAGACAGTGCTGTGTGAGCTGGTGCATTGTCATGATGCAAGATCCATGAGTTGGTGAAAAGGTCAGGTCATTTTCTTCTAATTATTTCACGAAGCCTTTTCAGTACAGATAGTAAACTTGGTTAATGGTACAGTTGGTACAAATTTACAGTGAACCTTTTGACTCCTGATTTGTACCTACAGACATTTGTGGTTGTGAGACAATTGTCTGTTTCCTTTGTGCACTTTGATGCTCTGTTTCAGTGTTGTGTTGATACAGCCGTGTGTCATCACCAGTGAAATGTCATCCTGCCTCTCCAAAAGGTCTTGGCAAACTGTGACTCTCCTTTCCTTTGTTCGTCGGTGATCTATTTCGGGATGGTTTTACTTACACCTTTCTCCTGTCAAGGTTTTCAGTGAAGATTTTCCTGTTTCTCTATGGATGCTTACTTGGTCTGCTATGGTTCTAATAGTCAGCTGTTGATGCACAATTCAACAACTTTTTGCCATGTTTTTGTCAATTATGCTTGTTACTGGTTACTCTGACCTCTCTTCATCAGTAACACTTTCTCTCCCCTCAGAAAAACACTTAATTCATTTGTACATTGCCATTTTCTTCATGGCATTATCCTCAGAAACTTGGATTAACATATGCCTGATTTCACTTCCACTCTTGCCAAGTTTAACAAGAAATTTAATGTTTGTTCATTGCTGTAATTCAAGCTTTGACATTCCCTTGAGGGAAAAATCAAAAATAAATGCCCCTCACCGAAGCAGGGCCACGTGTTGATGCAAACACAGCTGTGAGACACCAAGGTCCTGAAACCTTTCTGAGCTGTCTGTACAGTGCTGGCAATGTGAGCTCACAGGGATAAGTTCACTAACTTAATTGTCAGACCTCATCTATAGGTACTCTTCACATGGAACTGACATTTTATGGGGAGGGACAGAATTAAAGTCTATTTACAAAATTAAACAAACAATTATAATTATTAAAGGAACCATGAAAGACACATGTCTGAGTGAAAACAGTGTAGAGTCCTGGGAGGGGATGGGTCTCTTCCTGGGAATCCAGGAAGGCTTCCTTGAGGAGGTGACACATGAGCTGCTCTCTGAAGTGTGATGGACAGTAACAGGAAGTGGAAGTGTGGAGGAAAGAGCAAGGCATGGGGAGCATAGTTCCAGGCCGGAGGAGGCTTCATGCCCCAGGAATATGCACAGAGAGGAGAGAAGGTAAGCGGGATACTGGTGGGTGCAGACACAGGCCTGGTCCGATTTTCAGTCATGTTATAGATTTTGTCTTTGTTGTGATTGAGTGGAGGAATGCCTGGGGACCGATCACAGTGAGGACTGCCCGTGAATCATGAACTGCAGCCTGCGGGACACGTCCAGTTCACCACCTGTTTTAGAAATGCAATTTTGTTGGAACACAGCCACATGTGTTGTTTACTATCTCTGGCCGTTTTCACACCATCCTGTGATGTGAATCCATAGTTGTGGCAGAATGCATAGGTTACAGAGCCTGAAATATGTATTTTGCCCTTTACAAAAAGTATTTGTTGTCCCTGGCACAGATCATTCTATCAACAATGGACTGTCCATGCTTTTCTTGCTGTCACACACTGTGCTAAGATCATCTGCACCCTTCATTCTCTCCCCCATTTCTAGACTGTAGACCTCTTTAGGGCAGGGACCAAGCGTGTTCAATTTGTCTTAGTTTCCCTAACTACTGGTGTGTTATTACTACAATCACCAGCGAACTAATCAAGTTCCTTTTTCTCATTCACCTCTAGTCCACCTACCTGATTTCACTGATTTGAAAATTAACACCAAGAGAGATGGAGTGACCTTCCCCCCAGCCAGCAGCTTGGTGTCTACATTGGGTCTCTGGACTCTCAGTAGTGTTGTCTAGGTTCTTGCTGTCATTCGGCTGTCCAAATTAGTCTAAAACTAAGCAATTATTTGAAGATCAGTAGAACCAGAAGACTGGAGATATGTATCTACTTATAGAGTCATACTTTTTAGAGGATTGATGACTCATTTATGTGAAAAACGTGCCCAGAAGCCTTGTTTAAATCTGTGTTATAATCATCTCTACAGAGCAGAAGTTTGTGCATTATTTTAGCAAGCTGGGCTCAACAAATTGTCCTAGAAAGCTCTGGAGAGTGTGTGAGGAGCCCTCCGCAGAGGTCAGCGGTGCAGAAGGCTCCGTATTGCTGTTCCATATGCCTGTTCACCCTTCCTATTAGGAGGCTGGAATATAATTAGGAGAAAAGCACCACAGATGCTGCAGTTTACAATATCCAGAAGAAACCGCCGAAACGGGGAAGACATGAAAGGATAATTTTGCTTATACAAAATAGCAGACTGCAAACTAAAACCAAGAAAAACAAACAGGCAGATGGAAAGAGTGGAGAAGGCCTTGGCACAGCTGTGAGCAGGATTTAGACACCCAGATGCGACATAATTTGGGGGGAGGGTGGGAGAGGAAGAGAATCTGAAAACAAAAATTCTAGATACAGAAAAGATCCTGGAGAGTACTGATTTCACGTCTCTCCACCTGCAGGTTAAACTTTTTCACGTCCAGCCCCTCCTGCCATGGTTGCTGAAAGTCATGTCCCAGGGGATGGGTGAGGACTGAGGGCAGAGGAGATAAAGCAGCATCCATCCTAGCAGGGAAGACAGCAGTAAAATCAGCAGCTAAGATGGTAATGGGAGAAGAAAGACACAAGCGTCACCCAGAAGAGGGCGAATGGAGGGGTTTAGTTTTATTATTAGCAGCACATGTGCCCGGCTGCCTTTCCACACAGAGCCCCAGGCCTGGGGAGGGACGGGAACAAGAGAGACGTCACACACGGAGCCCCTACTGCGCATTAATCACTGTAATGGAAACTACAAATATCATCTTCATTAATCCCCCTTTCCAAAACAATAGCAAAAAAAAGGGAAGACATATTGTGTTCCCTATTTTTAGGGATTGGGCCAATGAAGGTCCAAGGGGGAGGAATTAGGATTTATATTTAGATCTTTATGATGTCCCGGAAATTATTCTCCAACCACATAAATACAAGCACAAATCAAAGTCGTCAGAAAAAAAAGAAAAGAAAGCCACTTCTGTTATGTAAAACCGAACGTAACACCAAAAGGGAGCAGTGCGACCACGTGCTTCAGCAAACTGTGACTCAGGAAAGGAAATTCAGTGGGACAAAGGAGACTCAGCGAACGGCGCTTACCCCTGCTCTGCCAGCCGAGCACGTGTCTGCACGGCCCTCCCTCCGAGTGCTTGCCTTTTTTTTTTTTTTTTAAACAATGCTCTATGCATTGTTTTTACTCCAACTGTACTGTGGGTCCTTGGAGGACAGAAATTGGACATTACTCACTCTTACATCCCCTGGACCCAGGGAAAGGCCTAGCCCCACCTAGGGCTACTGCATGGCCCGACTCCAGGGGCCCCACGTCCATGGGCACCCATGTAAGTGATGGAGGCAGCGGTGTGTCCCCCAGGTGCCCCCCCCCGCAGCTGTTCTGTAAATAACGGTAAAGGGATGGCAGCCTTCCAGCTTCCTGCAAGGTCCCTATGAGAACCGCTCTGAGAGCGAATTTTCAGCACACTCTGTTCAGCTTGCCTCCGCTCCGGCCCCCCAGCTTCACCTGCTGCATTCTCCCCGCAGCCCCACGCAGCAGGACGGGGTCATTCTCCCAGCTCTGCACACTCACGACTGGCTTTCCTCTTAGCTTCCTTGAAGTGGCCTGGTCAAGTGAAGTGAGTCCATATTTTAAACAAAATCATGTGCTTTCTTTCTAAAATAAGGTTTCTTTGTCTATGAAATGTCGCTTAATAAACCTCTTTCACACATAATAGATGCGAAGAAATGTCATTTGCCTTAGTATCATCTATTTTGTATTCCCTTCTGAAGCTCAGGGAACAGCACGCTGCTGTACACACCACGTGGGGCTCCCGGACAGGGCTGTCCATGGTTTCCCCTGTTGGGACAGGAAATGAGGTAGAATTCCCACACCTCGGAGGATATGTCCCTTCATGGGAAGAGAAAACTGCAGCTCCACATTCCAGCTCCTGGGCTGTTTGTACCAGCTATTTTGGGGAAGGGGCAAGCCAGTCTCACAACACTTTCCCCAGAGAAAAGACACCAATGTCAATGTTAACCATTAGGAAATGTCATTAAAGCAGATGAGAAATGGGCTGCGGACACTTTTATGAGCCCAGAATACTCGGCTTGGAGGTTTTATGGAGACCACAGGAAGCCTGAGAGACAATGACATTCATAGCCATTTTTAGCGTCTGGCGAGGAGCAATCTTTGTACTCAACAGTGCTTTTTGGAAATGGGGAAGTTACGGTTGGGGACATGCAAAGCAAGCCTCTCCGGAGACTCTGTGGGCCTGTTAGAGATAGAAGGCTTCGGTCTTCAGTTGTTGGTTCACTTTCCAAATCTCTTCAGAACTGCAAAGCAAATCCTTCCGTTTGAATCCAGGACACTGTGGGGTCTACACTTTAGAGAATGCTCTTCTGTGTAAATCTCCATAGTGGAAACATCACATCAGAAATCTCATGGATTGACTTTCTTCTTTTTTTATTTCACATGAAAAAATAAAGCTCAGAAAGGTTGAATAGCTTGCCCAGATGCACCAGTGTTCAGTGAGGGAGTTAGCATCTCACTGCGTGTGTTTTTTACAACGCTGCCTTCCAGTCCAAGCCCAGAGATGCACATTTGAGGCAGGAATAGGAAAGAGGCTGGAGGCTGTGCATTATAGAATTGTCCCCAAATGAAGTCTCCTGGGTCTGTCTTTAGGACTGCAAGCTCAGCAGGGATGTTTTCCTCTGCAAAGTCAGGATTGTGTTTGTAAGGCGTTGAACCACGCAGTGAAAGCAGGACGGAGGTGAGCAAATTCCTGGCGGTTTGCTTTTATCCGTCACAGAATTACAGTTGTGTGCTTTCCCAGGAGCCCTAGAAGAGGGATGGGGCTGATGGTCCAGAATATTCCTGAAATTCAGAGCTCTCCTATTTATACTGACATCTCGTGGCAGTTCCGTGTGACTGCAGTCTGCATTGTCTTAGAGCCAAACACTGAATTTTATAAATATTCAGTTTAATAACTCATACATTAATTGAACCAGAGGTACAAAGCACCTGGTTGGTGCCAGGCACCATGCTAGGCACTTGAGAATACCAAGACACAATCACAGAAGAACCGTGCAAAAGACTAGATTGGAAACTACTAACAGAGCTCAACTCTGATTCAAAACTATAAGAGCAGGCCTGGTGTGGTGGCTATAATCTCAGCACTCTGAGAGGCTGAGGCGGTTGATTGCTTGAGTTCAGGAGTTCAAGACCAGCCTGAGAGAAAGTGAAACCCTGTCTTTACAAAAAAAAAAAAAAAAAAGAAAGAAAGAAAGAAAAAACTGAGACAAGAGGATCTCTTGAGCCCAAGAGTTTGAGGTTACTGTGAGCTATAATTGCACAGCACTCTACCTAGGGAGACAGAGTGAGATTCTGTCTCTAAAAAACAAAACAAAACAACCACACACAGTTCAGTGCCCATCTACCCCGAGGGTGGACCAGATACTCAGCACTAGTGACGTCATTCACTCTGCCTGCAGCCCAGTGAATCTGCGCTATGGCCACAGCTGGTGAGTATTCTCATTCAGACTTCGGGTTTGAGGAAACTAAAGCCACGGGAAGTTATTTAAATTATTCAAGTTTCTAAAAGCTCCCGAGTAGTGAAGTTAGGTTTTGAATATCAGTTTTTCAGATCTCAAGGCCAGAACGATACTGCTCTGTGAACACAGCAAGCAGAGCTCAATCCCCATGGCCAGGTGGCATTTGTAAAGACCTTACAGAAGGCCCAGGTTCTTTCCATGAGACTAGCCCATGGGAATAATGAGTTATAGGACTTCCTGGTTGCCCATTGGTTGAATTCCTTTCAATTGATTCAATTTGCCCACCAAGCACCCCCGTTAACATCATTATGTGTGCACGGCAGCTCGTTTTCCTCTGAAACTCATAAATATATACATCTACAAACAAAAGAGGAAACCATGCTGTCCGTACTATTTTGTAACCTGCTTATTTTATCCAATTTAATAGATTTCTATTGTGGAACACTGACCACAAATTTAGTGGCTTAGAACAACAACATCTCATAGTTCTGAAGGTCAGAAGTCCAGGCAGGCTGTACTGGATTCTCCGTACAGACTCTCACAAGGCCAGAGTCAAGTACACGCCTGGCTGTGCTCCTGTCTGCAGTTTCTGGGAAGAATCTACTTCCAAGCTCATGCAGGTTGTTGGCAGAATTCAGTTCTTTGTGATTATAGGATGGAGGACTATTTTTATTCTTTCTGGTTACCGGCCAAAGACCCCTTTCAGCTCCTGGAGGCTGCTCTTAGGTCTTTGGCAGTGACCCTCTGTCTCAGCCATGGAGAGCCTCCGTTACTCGAATCTCTCTCACACATCTAATCTCTAACTTTTTGTTCTGCTATTCCCTGGAGAGATTCCTGATGCTCTGGCTCTTTAAAGAGCCTCTAGGTTACGTAAACCTGGATGATCTTTTCTACCTTAAGATCAAATGATTAATCCCATCTGCAAAATTCCTTTGGCTGTGTCATATAATAAATATTCTGGTCCCATGGGAATGCCACCGGGGGGCAAAAGTCATGGGCCATTTTAGAATTCTGCACATTGCATTTAAAAATAATTTCTTAAACATATATTGGTTGAAGGTCTACTTTGAAGATAGATCTTAGGCTCTTGAGATAGGATGGTAAACAAAGTAGATAAAGACCCTGAATTATTTAGCTGACATATTAGTGCTCTGGAAAGGGAAATATTTTTCTATATATGGAAATATATTTTTATGTATGAAATATGCCTGAGCCTTTTCATTTTTAGATGTATGATTCTATTGTAATTCAAATTACCAAACCATGTAGATTCTTTTCAATTTTGCATTTGCAGACAAATTAGCAATGGACACCTTTCTGCACTTTATCAGATAGATACTTGGAAATGAAATTGTGGGTCAAAGTGGTATTAAATTGTTCCTGGAAACCCTTGTATCAATTAACGTTCCTCCCAATATTGTTATTTGTTTTCATTTTTGCAAATATTCCTAGTGACCCTGAACATTTTTTCCCTCTATAGGACAGGTCTATGGGTATTTTATATCTGGCATATTTATAACTCTTTTATGCCTTTCCTTTTCATATTTTTGACCTATTTTTCCCCTAATTTTTTTTTCAGATCATTTAACTAGAACTATTTAAATACTAAGGTATTAACTTTGTTGCCTTCTGAATGTTCACAAATGCTTTGTTTTCTCTCTACTTCTTATGTATTCTCAATGCTCTGTCTTGGATGACCCACGATCTTGATGGTTAGAACTGCAGGATATTTTTGTATCTGATAAGCCAAGTCATCATTCATTATTCTTCCTGAAATATCCTGGTCAATCTCACAGTTATCCCTCCAGGTGTGCCATAGATATACTTTTAAGTCAGACTTTTTAAAATCCAGACTTTTCAGTGCTAATATGAGCATGAGAGCAACACGGAAAGTCAGGGCCCCTGCGGCAGCTCTGTGAATTAACTTCACATGTCCTAGAGTGCTACTCCCCTCCTCCAGCCCGCAGCTGTGCCCCAGTTAAAGATTGTCTGGGAGTATCGGGGAGACTGTGGTCTCCTTTGCTTCCTAGTCTATCATCTTTAATCAGTTACCTACCACAGCTGACTGTATCTACCATGTCTTAAATACGTCTACTATCTTCTCTCAGATCACCACTACTGGCCCGGTCCTGGGTGTCACCTTCTTATCCCTGCTCTGCTCAACACCCTGCTACCCAGCTTGCTGTCCTCAGGCTCTCCCCCGCCATTCTCCACCAACTTCACCACAATGACTGTCTACAGGGCCAATCTGATCATGCTTCTGCTACACAGAATGATCATGCTACACAGAACCTGATCATGCTTCTGCTACCCAGAAGACTTCCTTCCAATGTCCCTAATCCTGGAGGACATGAAGTAGAAGCTTCTTAGTCTAAGCATTTCACAGTTCGGTTCCTTATCTTTCTGACTTCACCTGCCTTTAGTCTCTGTCTTATAACTTCATTCCCCTGCTTTCCACCTCCGACCCACACAGGGGATATCACACCTCACCTTCAGGCAAGTCTCCATGCGGCCTCCTTCCTCATCTTTCCAGTTCCCCCTGCGGATGAACTAGCACCTGCCCCGCCATCAGACCGTGTGCTAACTGCATCTCCTCTGGGAAGTTTTCCATGACACCTGTGCTCTCTCCTCATGCCCCACTCCAGGCCTGCCCTTTCTCAAACACATGAGGACCAAGTTAGTAATTTTTCCTCTATATTTTCATACTGTTATTATATTTCTCTACAGAATATCATAATTTTCTATTTAGGTGCTTGGTTTTTATAAACATGAATAATGCTGGCAGCTCAGGCCACAGCTCATTGACTTATGAATTTATAGCTCCCATCAATTATGGCTTAGCCTAATAAACCCAAATGGACATTTATTCTTCCATAACCATTTAAGTATCCATAACACTCCTCCTGCCAAAATTTGTCATCTCCATCCGCCCCTTCTTCTAGGATGACCTCTTCTAATTTCTCACCCTCTGTTTTGATTATGACCTTTAAAAGCAATTTTACCTCTGATGTACAGGGCAGAAGGATGCTTTTTCTTTTTTTTTTTTTTTAGGATGTTTTGTCTTACAATTTAAGAACAGACAGTATAGATTTTTATAAAGCCTTTCTCTCCTATTGCTAATTTGGGAATCTCAAAACCAAAAGGAGCAGGGCATTTTTTTATTTCCAGGCTAAAGAGTGTCTTTGTTTCCAGGTTCACATGTATTAATGCTTCCTGAGGCCAATGAGTGCAGAGGCAAGAAGAAAATTTCATCGAAAATGCTCTGCCTGGCGTTTCAGATCTCTCTGCAATGAACTTCACTTGTCATCCAGGCCACAGGGGGTTGCTATGGAAACCAACATGTTAGATCAGCAAAAACTAAGATGAAGATTTGGAGGAAGTCACTGATGCTGCAACCTCCTTTGAAGTCTCTCTCTCTTGCTCTTTCATTTTCTCTTTGTTCAGGCTCCTGAGATTCCCGGCATCTGTATGTGCATACGTGTGTGTGAAAGTGAGAGCTGTTTATCAAAACCCGCACCTCCCCTGTCGCTGGGTGTACCTGCCTTTCTCCCCCGCTCCGAGTGGGGATTCCCTGGCCTGTCTTTACTATGGTTGGGGCTTCTTCACATAGGTGGCTCAGGCTGTTGGACCACAAGGCGAATTTACCTTTTCTATTAATATCTAAGCGGCCTCTGGAGCAGCAATGGTTATGTAAGGAGAAATAACCCACCGTCAGTCCCGAGGGCTGAGCCACATTCCACAGAAAAGAAAATAAAACCCTGCGGTCAGAGTTTTGCTAATGTCTCTGCTGTTAATCCAGCGCTCAAGTCCAGAGCCAGGGAAAACATTTCATTCAGACCTTGGAGGCACTTGTAAAGGTCCCCGTTTCAGCTGGGTCAGGGAATTACCCACCCAGGCAGGGCAGTGGGAAATGTTTCCGACATGAGACGTCCCAGCCTTTGCCTGGGGCTCTCCCTGGGATGAGGTTTACTTAGGAGAAGGCCCCAGGGCTGCCGAGGCCGACTGAGACTATCATTCAGGAGGGTGCTGAGGGGGACAGGCCTCTCGGTTCCCACCTGCCTCAGCTGCTTACCCTGGAGGAGGAAAGAGATGTGGTGGCTCCTGTGACTCGGGCACTGAGGCTGTGTGTTGGTGCAGGGAGAGCCTGGACCCAAACCCGTCAAGGGGAAGGAAATACAGGGTTCTGAGCTCTGCGCGTGCACCAGGCAGTGAGTGCCCCCAGCGTTTCAAACTTGTTGTCTGGAACTCATTTAATTCCCACATCAAACCTGCCCGCACACACATTTATCCAGGTTTGACAGACAGAGAAAGTAGGAATCAAAGAGGTTGGGTAAGATGACGCAGATCACGTAGCTAGAAAGAGCCTGCATGGGATTTGATTCAAGCCCGCGGGACAGGAAAGCCTGTCCCTTCCCACTGTCTCAGTGTAAGGTGCCCGTGAGGGCTGCACACACACTGTGCCCTGCAGTCACACTGCAGTTCTTGCCTTACCATCTATACATACAAACGATTCCGGGGGCAACATTAGAGAAAGTGTTAAAGACTCCATGAAAGGCCGTCTTCCCCCCTGGGAGACTGAGCACCCGATTTAGAATGAGTCATGGGGAGAGAATTAACATTTGGTCCCCTCTTTCCTTCTCTCTCTCTTTCCCTCCATCCCTCCTTCCCTCTCTCCCTTGTAATAATTCAGCAAGTGCTTTTTGAGCATTTATTCTATTTCAGCCTCTGCACGTGGCACAGGGTTAATGAGACAATCTCTCAGTTTTTGGCGTTTTCGTTGTGTGAGCACGAGCTATGAATACGTGTCAACAGTTCTTAATTTTAATGTAATAAAATCAATCTGTTCCTTTTTTTTATACATATAGGTTTCGTCTTCATTTAAAGAAATACTTACCTCATGTCACAATGCCCCTTATTGGCTAGATCATAAAACCTTAAAGGTTTCCCAATCACATTTGCGTCTTTATTTCATATAAAGTTCATTTTTGGATAGTGTGAAGTAGGGACCCAATGTGTTTTCACTTCTTTAGTGTAGAGAAGTGAATTCTGAGCCCCATTTATTGGACAGCTCCCATTTTCACTGATCTGTCTGCCCATCCACCAACTGTCTGTTTTGGGGGGCCCTCAGTTCTCACCTACTGCTCACTTTTTCTCAGTGTTATGAATGTTTATAAGATCAAAACTGTGGCATTGTGTAATTTCCATTATAATTTCATTTTGGATACCTAAGTCACTTGAGTAGTAGATTCCAGATATGTACGTATTTGGTATTGTTGATTTCTGAATTGTATTTTGACAAGACATCATAATAAATAAGATATTCCTATTTAACAACTTGAGAATTATTTTATGGTTTGCAAAACAACAAACTGATATAAAATTTTTGCCTTTTCTTGGAAAATGATGGCTCTCTTGTACCTGCTGGATTTAGACGTTTATGTTCATTAGTTCAAACTTGCAAAGAGTCTTCTCTTCCATTTTATTTTTTCCTATTCTTATTTCTGTTTCTCTTTTAATAGTGAGAAGGCTGGGTTAAAATTTGTCATTATATTTTCTTTGGGATTTTAGCACACTTTATATATTTGAAATATGTTATTATCTTCTTTTTTTTCACTTATTCCTCTATCATTATTTTGTGGCTTACAGCTAACTCATTTCCTTTTAATCTTCTTGTGTGTGTTTGTTAAGCTTCATACACTTTCCATCCGTTTACTTCCAATCTTGATGTAGCTCTATGATTTGTATGTAACTTCTATGAATTTCATAGGCCAGTATATCTTTGTAAGCCAGTCCCAATCTCTTCTTTTAGCCAGAGATAGGCCAATACATTTAATTTTCTTTCAAACATTGTATTCACTTCATAATGTCTCTTTCTTTTCCCTAATTTTTTCACCTTAAAAAATATTATATATTGTTTTTATTTATCTGGAACATTCTGCTGATTATGGTTCCTGCCGCCTTTTCTGATGGTTTCTTTCCTTCAGCCCATGTTGATACCTGCTGCTGGTAATTCTCTGAGATCTTAGTTAAGGATTTCTACAAACTTTGTATTTCCTCTGTCAGGTAAATGTAACATACCCTACTAGGTGCAATGCAAAATTCTGAGTTTTATGGGGGGATTTTTCTTTCTTTCTTTTTTTTTTTTTAGTTTTTGGCCAGGGCTGGGTTTGAACCCACCAATTCTGGTATATGGGGCTGGTGCCCTACTCCTTGAGCCACTGGCATCACCCTTTATTTCTTTGTTTTAATGCAGAGTGTGTGAATCCCAAATCAGAGCTGCCTGTTGTGCTTGAAATCCCAGGGAATACATTTTTGCTTCTCTGTTTTGTTACTGGATGTCAAAAAGTCTCTGATGAAAAACCACAAATTGTAAATTCAGATCAAAAGGAAAAATTCGGCTCAGTGCCTGTGACTCAAACAGCTAAGGCGCCAGCCACATACATCTGAGCTGGCGGGTTTGGATCCAGCCTGGGCCCGCCAAACAACAATGATGGCTGCAACCAAAAAGTAGCCGGGCGTTGTGGTGGGCACCTGTGGTCCTAGCTACTTGGGAGGTAGAGGCAGGAGACTCACTTGAGGCCAGGAGTTGGGGGTTGCTATGAGCTGTGACACCATGGCACTCTACCCAGGGGGACAGCTTTAGGCTCTGTCTCAAAAAAAAAAAAAAAAGGAAAAATTCAACATGCTGCCTGAAATCAGGAAATAGCATTTATAGCTAAGAAAACAGATTGTCAGAGGTCATGATCGCTCATATTTACTGATATTGGAAAAATATTTTTCCACTTACAAGTAGATGGGTAGGCAGAAACGCAAAATTCAGAAGAACTTCTAAGGCATTCAACTTCAGAAATGAACTTTAGAATTAGATTTCATTCCAGCCACATACATCCAAGGTGGCGGGTTCGAATCCCCAACCCGGGCCCGCCAAACAACAATGATGGCTGCAACCAAAAAATGGCCAGGCGTTGTGGCGGGCACCTGTAGTCCCAGCTACTTGGGAGGCTGAGGCAGGAGACTCGCTTGAGCCCAGGAGTTG
>CAUYQV010065875.1:0-28481 GCA_963574575.1 Galagoides demidoff | reverse complement strand
CCTGTGGTCCCAGCTACTTGGGAGGCGGAGGCAGGAGACTCGCTTGAGCCCAGGAGTTGGAGGTTGCTGTGAGCTGTGATGCCATGGCACTCTACCCAGGGGGATAGCTTGAGGCTCCGTCTCAAAAAAAAAAAAAATATGAAATTCAATAACTGATATTCCAAAAGAAAAAGCACATAAATTTTTTGTACAAACTTGTGAAATTAGACCGCATGGGGAAGCTACCATGAATTATTTATTAAGTAAAGGACAATAAGTAAAATTTCTATTAATTTTCTTTTAAACACTTTTTGTTATGAAAACTTTAGAATACACAAAAACAGAGAAAATGTGTGGTGACCTTGCATACCAATCACTTAACTTCAACAATTATCAATCACTTGGCAATCCTGATTCATCTCCCCTACTCTTAACTACATTGAAGTTATTTTACAGCAAATTTCAAAGAACACAGTATTTCATTTCTAAATATAAAGCACTTCTAAGAAATTATTTGTGGCCAGGCACCAGTGTCTCATACCTGTAATCCCAGCACTATGGAAAGTTGAGGTGGGAAGATCTCTTGAAAATAAGAGTTTAAGACTAGCCTAGTAAACATAGTTAAGATATACCTCTACAGAACAAGTTTTAAGAAATTAGCCGGGCGGCACCTGTGGCTCAAAGGAGTAGGGCGCCGCCCCATATACCAGAGGTGGTGGGTTCAAAACAGCCCCAGCCAAAAGAAAAAAAAAAAATACAAAGGCTCGGCACCTATGGCTCAAGTGGCTAAGGCACCAGCCACATACACCTAAGGTGGCAGGTTTGAATCCAGCCCAGGCCCACCAAACAACAATGATGGCTGCAACCAAAAAATAGCCAGGCATTGTGGCGGGCGCCTGTGGTCCCAGCTACTTGGGAGGCGGAGGCAGGAGACTTGCTTGAACCCAGGCGTTGGGAGGTTGCTGTGAGCTGTGATGCCTCAGCACTCTACCTAGGGGGGCAGTTTGAGGCTCAGTCTCAAAAAAAAAAGAAATTAGCCAGGCATGGTGGTATGCACTTGAAATCCTAGCTACTCAGGAGAATGAAGTGGAAGGATCACTTGATCCCAGGAGTTAAAGGTTGCAGTGACTATAATTATGTCACCGCACTCCAATTTGAGTGACAGAGAGACCCTGTCTCAAAAAAAAAAAAATTATCCATTTATTCATTTTGTTGTTGTTAATATAAGTTTTACTAATGTGTTAATTTTTCAGCAAAGTTATTGCAATGGGTTTAAAAGGCAGGCAGACACACTATTAAGGACTGTACAATAAGAAAGTTTTACACAATTAAATTATTAAACAAGTGGTATAAAGGACATTAGAGACTCAAAAGGAGGGAGCATGAGAGTGGGTGAGGGATGAAAAATTACCCGTGTGGTACAATGTATACTACTTGGATGAAGAGTACACTCAAGCCCAGACTTCACCACTATACAATGTATACATGTAATGAAACTCATTACCTTCTAATCTATTGAAAATTTTAAAAAGGAAAAAAAAAAATCACATAGCCCTATGAGATTTATTAACTATCAGGTCCATAAAAGAAATTACATCCTAAAGATTACATCCAGTATTAGCCTGTATAATTCTCTGAAAGTATTATTTTTAACTATGTCACTCTAATACATTTCTTAACTTCCTCTTAAAAACAGCGCTCTCAAAGATGAATAAAAGGCATTTGGCTCTAGATAGCCGAATGAAGAACTATGAATACTGACTCAGATTTGCAAGTTCTACTTAGAAACAAGATACTGTGCTTGAGTCAATCACAAAAATTTCTATGCAGTCTCAGGGCCTGTAGTTCAAGCAGCTAGGATGCCAGCCACATACACCAGAGCTAGTGGGTTTGAATCCAGCCCAGGCCCATCAAACAACAAAGACAACTACAACCAAAAAAGATTTGTATGCAAAATATTGCATATAATAAAATTCTATGAGTCAGAAGGCTTACCAGTAGTGAAAAAACAGCAATGTACAGTATTATTCCTATCAAAGTTTTTTCTTGTAAGCGGTACTCACAACAAAACTTTAATTATTACACTTGCTTATTACAGATTAAGGGACACAGCAGGGCTGTTTCTGTGTTTGATGATTTAGCATCCACTTGTTCATGCTTACTTATTTTTATAATGAACAAGCAAAACATACATCTTCCCAGCATTCAAAGTAATGTAATAACAACAAAATTGTCCAAAGTACTGCATTAAATACTGTTTTACCTAGGACGTTATTTTTTCAATTAACTTAATGAAACTATTATTGTAATTCCCTGCAAAAGCAATAATGATTTGTTAATAATCTACTAGCTAATCATATGCATTTAGGGCTATCTAAAAAATGTTTACCATTGACATGTTCAAATCAGTTCCACTCATTACATTTGGCTGGTAAGTCCCTTAAGTGTCTTTTAATTTGCCATCCCTCTCCTCTACCCAACTTCCATTCTTTGTAGAAATTATCACATTCTGGATTTATCTGATTGCTTTGTGCTGTTTTTTTTTTTTTTTTAACACATTTTACTCTAGCCCTCATGTTTCCCATAACATGATAGCTCCTTCTCAGCCACGATCTCACATATTTTTCTCTTTCTCTCTTTTTCTTTTAATCAGCTTTCTCAGGTTGAACTTCATCTTATATTAAAACACATATCATGTCCATCAACTAATGATGGACAGACAGCATAGCACACAGTGGACTACTATTCAGCTCTGGAAAGGAATGAAATACCAGTAAATGCTACAATAAGGATAAACCTTATGTATACCTTTCACATAGGTGAAAAGGCTAGGCACAAAATAGAATACTGATATGACATAATCCAAAACTTCATGTTATGTGAAAAAAGTTGTATTCCATGCACATAGTATGCTACCATTTGTATTAAAGAACAAAAACAGTGCAGAAAACTACCATTTGTATAAAAGGACTACACACATACAGAAATACAGAGTATAAACAGCTCTATAGTCTCCATTTTTTACCATGTCAGCTAGCACTTTTCAAATTTGTCTTAATTACAAAAATAAAACACAGAAACAAATGTCTAAAGGTAACTTACAAGCAAAGCAGAGTGAACAACAGGGGGGTTGGGATGGTCCATAAATAAAATCAGGCCAGGCAGACATCCCTGATCCTGGACGATGGCTCTTCTATTTAAGGGATCTGCTGCTAGATCTCGTAGCTGGTTAACTACTGATAGAGCATCAGGTTCTTCATTCATGGTGGAGGAGGAAGAATTCATCTTCTATACCATGCACATGAATAAAATCTTCTTAAATTCTATAGAAAAAGGTTTGCAAAATTAGTTCTAGGCTGTTGAGGTATATTATGGCATTTGTTAAATAACAAGCATTACACCTTTAAGAAAGAAACAGATGACTCTAAATCACACAAAAACTTAAAAATAGGCAACTCTACAGTTTGAGAAAAGTAAAATGAACATAAGCAATTTATGTGTGCACAATGTTTAGTGAACATATGTCACCTCAATATTCTAGTAAATTCCTTCTTAGCAATACACATCTTAACGCTAAGGTCACAATATACAAGATCGTTACAGTTCAAGCTTGTAACTTCACTACACTTCTCAAACTGTAATACTGCTGGTGCTTTCTTTCCTCTAAAACATTTCTAGGCCTAAAACGAGTGTCTCAAGGAAAAGTGACAGCTTTTTTTCTTATTCATCTGTGAACAAAAACTTGGCATACTGGGTCTACAAAGATAAAATGCCCTTGGAAAAAGGAGGGCAGCAAAGAAGGCTGTAAACCAAGAAGGGCACTTTGCTCACCCCCCAGGGCCACAGAGTGTCAAAGGTCCAAGTGATTCTGGGCTGAGGTCCATCTAAGCATGCCCATTTTCTACTACCTAGTGGAAAAAGCAAGAATCAGAAGAATGAAATAGAATTTGAAGTAATTAATTTGCCAGGTAAGGAAACAATCACAGAAAAGCTTTATGATTGCCTCCAGGTCACAAAAGCTAGTTAGTATAGAACTCAGTGAAAATCTTATTTACTATTTCCTAAACTGTTCAGTCTTTCCACTTTCTACACAGTCCTTTTAGTCAGCATATCTCTTAAAAGTAAACAGGGTATTTTAAAACTCCAACATGCTAGGCATACAAAAGCCGAAGAAACAAAATGTCAAGGATTAATCTTCAGATATGCAGCAAGTTAAAAATAGTAACTTCAATTAACCAAATTACACAGTACAATCTTCTTAGGAAGAATAAAAAGGTATAAATACTTTCCACAAATTAATGAGTTTAATGTTAATTTCAATAACAATGTCAATTGTGCAGGCAACAGAGACAGTTGTTCTGTAAGTCCAGAAAGATTACTAATTTTGAAGAAAAAAGGTAATAAAATAGAACTCGCTTATTCAGTATCGAAATATACAAAGATAAATGCAGTAGTACTGATTGGAGGAAAGAAGAGAAACAAAGGTACTTCTCGTGGGCAGCGCTTGTGGCTCAGTAAGTGGGGTGCTGGCCCCACATACTGAGGGTGGCAGGTTCGAACCCAGCCCTGGCCAAACTGCAAAAAAAAAAATTGCTAGGGTTTGTGGTGGGTGCCTGTAGTCCCAGCTACTCGGGAGGCTGAGGCAAGAGAATCACCTAAGCCCAAGAGCTGGAGGTTGCTGTGAGCCGTGATGCCATGGCACTCTACCAAGGGCAACAGAATAAAACTGTCTCAAAAAAAAAAAAACACAAGAGGCTCAGCACCTTTGGCTCAAGTGGCTAAGGCGCCACCCACATACACCTAAGGTGTCAGGTTTGAATCCAGCCCGGGCCGCCAAAACAACAATGACGGCTGCCACCAAAAAATAGCCAGGTGCTGTGGTGGGCGCCTGAGGTCCCAGCTACTTGGGAGGCTGAGGCAGGAGACTCCCTTGAGCCCAGGAGTTGGAGGTTGCTGTGAGCTATGATGCTACAAGCACTCTACCCAGGGGGATAGCTTGAGGCTCCGTCTCAAAAAAAAAAAAAAAAACACACAAGATACTTCTTGCAAGAAAGTTATTTATGCATTCAATATGAAAGACAGCTCAACTGAATCAGACCCAGGATACACTACTGGATAACTGTGATTTTAGGAAAATCCTTTAAACTCTTTGTTTCAGTTTCATTATCTGTAAAATGGAGTTAATTATAGCAGCTACCAAATAGCTTACTAGCACATAGTAAATGCTCAATAAATGGTAGTTATAAGTTCTATGGTGTTAAAATTATTCATAAACAGTATTGGATAACTTCTTAGCAGTTTCAAAAACACTGCTAAGGATATTTAACTCATACCACATGGCAAAAAGAAAATCATATTCCAGATAAAATGTTTACAATCTACAAACAAATGCAAAATAAAAAAATCTAATATTTGGCAGATACTTTTTTTTTTTTTTTTGGAGACAGAGTTTCAAACTGTTGTCCTGGGTAGAGTACCTTGGCATCATAGCTCACAGCAACCTCGAACTCTTGCGATTCAAGCAATCATCTTGCCTCAGTTTTTCTATTTTCAGTAGAGACGAGGTCTTACTTTTGCTCAGGCTGGTCTCCAGCTCATGAGCTCAGGCAATCCACCCACTTTGGCCTCACACAGTGCTAGGATTACAGGTGTGAGCCCTCACACCCAGTGCAGATGCTTTTTTCAAAATGAAAACACTGTAGTGCAATTTTTAAAAATTGAGGACAAAAGAAAAAAGACTGAGTATAACTAAGGGATCTGTGGGTATGTTGCCTCTACGTGCCACTTACTAGCATCTTGTTGCAGTTTTGTTTTTTTTTGGCTGGCACCAGGCTTGAATCTGCCACCTCCAGTATATGGGGCAGGCACCTCACTCCTTGAGGTACAGGCACCACCCCATATACTGGAGGGGCATCTTGATACAAAAACCAGCTTACCCTAAGCTTTATAAGCTGTCACCAACACAAATCCTATCCAAAATGGAACCTCCAGAACCAATTACTGCTAAAAAGGTCCATAAGTCAAGTCACAGTTAAAGAACCAAATATTCAATCTAGCACTCCCACTTCTGAGTATTTTCCAAAAAAATGTGAAATCAGTTTGTCAAAGAGATGTCTGCATCTCCATGCTCACTGCAACACTACTCACAACAGCCAAGTCAGTCACAGAAACAACCTAAGTGTACATTAACAGATCAATGGATAAGAAAATACGGCATAAATACACAATGGATTACTATTCAGTCTTTATTATTATTATTATTTTTTTATAAAGACAGAGTCTCACTTTATCACCCTCGGTAGAGTTTTGTGGCATCACACAGCTCACCAGCTCACAGCAACCTCAAACTCTTGGGCTCAAGCAATTCTCTTGCCTCAGCCTCCCGAGTAGCTGGAATTACAGGCACCCACCACAAGGCCCCGCTATTTTTTTGTTGCAGTTTAGTGGGGGCTGGATTTGAACCTGCCACCCTAGGTATACAGGGCCAGCACCCTACGAACTGAGCCACAGGCACCGCCCACTAGTCAGTCTTTAAAATGAAGGAAATCGTCATTTATGACAACAGTGAAATGAAGAACATTGTGCTACGTGAAATAAACTAGCTACAGAAAGATAAATAATGCATGCTGCACTTAAATGTGTAATTTAAAACAATGTACCTCATAGAAGCAGAGAGCACAATGGGAGTAATAGAGGATGCAGTGGGTATGGAGGGCAGTAAATAAAATGGGAAGATGATGGTTACAGGACACAAAATGATAGGAGAAATAAGAAGGCATTTTTTGACATCTACTGTACAGCATGGTGAATAGTTAACAAAACTTCTGAGAGTAAATTTTAAATGTTCTCACCACAAAAAATATGTATCTCAAGTGACAGGTTAATTATTTTGATTTATTCTATATTATATTCACAGATCATAACATCACTTAGTACCCGATAGATATACATAAATTGTCTATTTATAATAAATTTTTTTTAAAAACCAGGAGCAGTAAAAAAAAAAAAAATATATCAGGAGCAGTGCCTGTGGCTCAAGGGGTAGGGCACTGTCCCCATATACCGGAGGTGGTGGGTTCAAACACAGCCCCAGCCAAAAATAAATAAATAAATAATCAAATGGGGGGGGGAGAACAAAATGCTCTTGAGTGAAGACCTTTTATATACAATACTGTCCTTGTAACTGGAGAGTTCCATTCTAATCTAAAGAGTCATTTGTTGACACTATGACATTCTATACTTGTAAATAAAAAGAGGGGGAAAAAAGTAAAAAAAGGAGTCATTAGGACAGCGCCTGTGGCTCAAAGGAGTAGGGCCCTAGCCCCATAAGCCAGAGGTGGCGGGTTCAAACCCAGCCCCAGCCAAAAAAAAAAAAAGGAGTAATTCGATAAATACTCAGTAGAACAATCCTGAAAAAATTACAGCCTTCCTATTCCTTTGAAATGAACAAGAATCAAAACAGTGAAAACTTCTAGTCTTGAAAGAGTACTGATATGGAGTAAGTTCAAATTGAGAACTGCCTAGGAATGGGTCAGGACTACCAGACAGCATCTAAGATCTTAACTAATACAGTCAGCCCTCTGTACCCTTGGACTTCATATCCTGAGAATACAGGATCTTCGATCCATGGTTGGTTGAATCCAGGGATGCCAATCTTATACAGGCCAATTGTATAAGAGGTAGAAGCTGTGGTTAAGCACGGCATTTCATGTGGCATTTAAATGAAAATAAGAAAGGCAAATGGAAATCATGATTTGCCTCCCATATTAGAAGGATTTTATATGAAATGTCAGGAGAACCCCTCCCTTGTTAAGATTCATTTTGCTTTTCTTTTGTTATTCTTGATAACAAGTTACGCTGACATCCATTTCTAACTACCACACTGCCTGAATTCGGGTAAATGACCAATATTTTTGTCACAAAGGATATTTTGTAAGAGATACCGATGGAACAGTTAAGGAAATGGAAACAGGGCCATGCCTGTGGCTCTGTGAGTAGGGCACCGGCCCCATATACCAAGGGTGGCGGGCTGCAACCAAAAAATAGCCAGACATTGTGGCAGGCATCCGAAGTCCCAGCTACTCGGGAGGCTGAGGCAAGAGAATCGCTTAAGCCCAGGAGTTGGAGGTTGCTGTGAGCTGTGTGATGCCACAGCATTCTACCAAGGGCGATAAAGTGAGACTCTGTCTCTACAAGAAAAAAAAAAAGAAAATGGAAACAGACAAGAAGTTACAACTTTAACCCTAAGTCATTTTGTGTTTCTATGTTAATTCTATCAATTTCACACAAATACTCAACATTTACCTTCAAAGACTAGAAAAAAAATGTTTTAAAGTAATAATTTCAGGATTCATTCTATCCTACCCTCTCTATTCCCAATTTAGCAGACCTTAAAATAATTTTTAAATAACCCAAATAAACTGACCTAAGCAATTTTACAGCAGTCAATGAACTATAATAACCCAAGCAAAAAAAAAATTCTCTCCTCTCTATTAAGACAAAAAATTCTCTCTCCTCCTACCATGTTTTACAATAAGCATTGCATTAAGTTCAAGAGAAAATAAATTCTTCTCTAGCTGTGTTTTTATCCAAAACACTAATGCCAAGAAGCATGGATGTGAACAGAATATACTGAGATTACTGTTAAAAAACAAATTCCTAGGCTCTACCCAATCCTAAGATTGAAGGTAGGATCCGAGACTTATTTTAATAAGCACATTAGGTCATTTGTGCTACAACAGAATCACTAAAACTTCATGATCTAAATGCATGTCTTTTTAACAAGGCTATGGCCATATTAAAAAAAACCCTATGCAGGGGCAGGGCCTGTGGCTAAAGGAGTAGGGCGCCAGCCCCATATACCTGAGGTGGCGGGTTCTGACCCGACCCGGCCAAAAATTTACAAGAGACTTTCTTTAATTATTGAACAGGAGAGTATGTGAATTTAGGACTAGGTCTTGGTTTTATAACCAAATTAAGGAACTGGAAAAACCATTAGCAGTAGTAAATCTACCCTTTCCTTCCAAACAAACTTACTGGAAGCTCTTGGTTAATGGAACAAACTGTGGGAGAAATTTTTTTTTTTTTGAGACAGAGCCTCAAGCTATCGCCCTGGGTAGAGTGCTGTAACATCACAGCTCACAGCAACCTCCCACTCCTGGGCTGAAGTGATTCTCTGGCCTCTGCCTCCCAAGTAGCTGGGACTACAGGCGCCCACCACAATGCCTGGCTATTTTTTTTTCTTTTTTGGGCCGCAGTCGTCATTGTTGTTTGGTGGGTCCAGGCTGGATCTGAACCCTCCAGCTCAGATGTATGTAGCTGGCTCCTTAGCTACTTGAGCCACATGCACCAAGCCTGTGGGATAAATTTTTAGTGGGAAATTAGTGTGTAAACAAATTGTGTATGGGTAAAGTTTTTCAAATTTGTAATTGTCAGCAGTAGCTTTTAACATTTCTTTCATGTCAGACCAGCACTTGATGTCCTACAAGATTTTGAATTACTGTTTAAATATTCATGCCTATTTTAAGATTTTTCGTTGCCTGGCCAGGTGCAGTGGCTCACTTATAGTGGCTCACTCCTAGTGGTCTGGCAGAGGCAGGAGGAGGAGGATTGCTTTGAGCACAGGAGTTCGGAGACCAGTCTGAGCAAGAGCAAAACCAAGATCCCATCTCTACAAAAAATAGAAAAATCACCTGGACATCCCTGATGGGTGTCTGTAATTCCAACCACTCAGCAGGTTGGAGGTTGCCCTGAGCTATGCAGACAGGACTGCACTCCACCTGGGGGACAGAGTGAGACTCTCAAAATTAAAAAAAAAAGGGGGGGGGGGAGTTGCTAAACTAAACTTGCCAATACAAACACATTTAATTTTTAAAAAATCAAGGCCTCACTACAAATAATGAAATTATGAAAAAACTTTTTCCCTGTTCCAGCAGTCTTATTAGATCACAAGTGGATGTTCTGCTGATTTTTACTTTCTCTTTTCCTTCCTTCCATTTGGACAAACAAATCATTATAAGACAAAGAGTGCTCCCCAACCTTTAATGAGTGTGCCGATCAGCTAAGAAATCTCGCTAAAAAGCAAATTCTGAATCAGTCGGTGAGGTGAGGCCTGCGCTGCTTGTCAAGAAGTCTACTTTGAGAAGGAGTAAGATGGTACAAGGGGCAAAGGCCTGAAAGATTTTTTTTAGCCAAATTTCATCATACAACTCAACTGAATTAACTTTCAGATGCTAAGAGCCGCAGAGTGTATATATAAAACCTAAGTCCTTATTCAGTTAAGAGACCTTTAATAAAATAAGCATTAAGATCAAATTCGGCTTTCCCTTTACTCCAAAAGTTAAATGTAACTTTAAGAAGTTGGCTTAACTGCTCTGAACCTGTTTCCTCACAGAACAATTCTGAGAGGTTCAAGATCAAAGAAAGTAAGAACATGAGCCCGTAAAATAGAACCCTGGCAAATACCAAACCAGAACAATAGTTGATGGGGACTCCTGTTCCGCCAGGATCTTCGTTACCGTCCTAACACTTCAGTACACAAGTATCACCAGAGATGCTGACAGCACGAATAACCCCAAGAACAGCTTTTTATATACAGAGATGTGAGAGCACTGGTCTCTCTTGAATTAAATCAAACATAACTATGGCTTCCCACTCTTAGGAGACATGCAGGTACACAAAACTAATAGAAAGTCACCAAAAATAACCTGGAGAAATTAAAAAAGGACATGATACCCACTAATAATGCTAGTGCTAGTAAAAGTAGGGTGAGGCGGGATAAGAGGAACTGAACAAAGCTAACACTTTCATGAAACACATGGGAACAGGGGTTTCTAAGGCGCCTTACTGGGACGCACTGTTGGGATCTGCCAAGAAGGCAGGCAGGACGCCCCGACCCAGACGGATTCTCTGCCTTGGTGCAGGGGCCGCTTTCCGCGGCCTTCCTGACTGCACAACTACATACCGCTCCAGAGTCTCAATAGTCCACGGCTTGCCGTCCCATCAGGGCTACACCTACGAGTGAGGTAGCAGCACCCAGACAGCGCGGAGCCAGCCCCTCCGTTCGCAGCTCCGACCTTGGCGACCGCAAACAACCCAAACCAACTCAGGAGCCAAAGAAAGAAAGCGCTGGCCAAGAAAGGCTCTGCAGATTCTCTCCCAGTGACCCTGTCACCTCCGTCAGTTCTGCTGTCCCATTGGCTGATAAGCCCAACGCGAGGACAAAATGCCCAATCAGTGAAGGGTTTTTTAGAATGACGCGTTCATTGGTGGTCTAGGCAAATAGACACTAAGCATTCAGTGGAGGAATCCAATAAAGAACTGGGAACACTAGATTGGACCTCGCGACTCTCCGTCCACCAAGCACTAGCCAGGGACTCTAGCTTGAAATCGTGGCGTTTCCGCGACACTTCACAGCGCCGGCTGGGAAGACTAAGCTCGTGCGTACAGAAATTCAAATGAACGAATCTTCTTTAGCTACTCTTTCAGTTCGAATAAAACAATTTCGTAATATTTAATTAGCTTTTGTGAGTCTTAATTCATAATCCTTTGAAATTGTTTTGAGTTTTACTATGAACGTTAGCACATTACACTGCGCGTACCTCGGCTTTCGCTCATTTCCTCTTGGTGGCCACAGTTTCAGTAGCAGCGGGAAGACTGCAAAGTACAAGTTTTGTTTGAGAAGCAGGATCTTGGCCGCGAGTGGGGGCTTACACATGTAATCCTAGTATTATGAGAAGCCGAGGTGAGTGGATCGCTTGACGTCAGGAGTTCAAAGCCAGCCTGAGCAAAGACAATCCCGTCTCTACTGAAAATAGAAAAATCCATCCGGGAGTTGTGGCGGGCGCCTGCAGTCCCCGTTACTCGAGAAGCTGAGGCAAGAGAATGGCTTGAACCCAAGAATTTGAGGTTGCTGCGACCCAGGCTGACACCAGGGCATTCTACCCAGAGTGAGACAGAGTTTTTTTGCCTCTCAGAAAAAAGCAGCAGTATCTTTTGGAACGAATTTCCTTTCTTTTTTTTCCTTATAAGAGCATTCCGATCAGAACTATTTCTAAGTTCATTGTTCATTATTTTTTTAAATACTTGTTTTATCTATGGCAGTCAAGTTTCTCTCTTGTTTAGGTGTAAATTTTAATTTTTAAAGTGTTTCTCTAAATACAAGTGTAATCTTAACCCGCATGCTAATTTTTGAGAATGATTTATCCATTGCACTAAATAACGTCACTGAACAGATTCTGGATTCGCTCTTGTACAGATTGATCCTGCCACGTAACTCATATATTAAAGTAAAAAGGAACGTGAGAGGCTTCTAAGAGAAAAAGAGCATGGACCATGAATAAACTAGACTTGCGTTCTATGCGAAGTATCTCCTATACTTTCTCAGTGAATTAAAATACCAAATGGTTACTTCAATTTATTTGCGTTTGCTTGCTCCCAGTTGTCCCCTTCCTCCTAAAACACTGAAGAAGAAAACAGGAGCAAAGTAAGCTAAGTAAAAAACAATTACTGGTTACTTTCGTACCAGCGGAAACAAGTCTGGCATGGTTTGCGTTTCCTAAAGCCAAAGAGAGAGGCAGTGCTAGGTTTACCCTGAGTCTAAAATAAAAAGAAAGGGTGGCCCCTGTGGCTCAAAGGAGTAGGGCGCGGGCCCCATATGCCAGAGGTGGCAGGTTCAAACCCAGCCCTGGCCAAAAACTGCAAAACAAACAAACAAATAAAATAAAAAGAAAAATAGAGATGATGAACAATGTTCAGTGATAGAAGCACCAAACTCATTTTAACAATCAACTAGATCTATGAACTGCTGTAATTGAAAAAAAAAGGAAACAAAAAGAAATAGTAAATATAGGAATCTGTAGAAAAAAGTAAATACAAGAAGTTAAAAAAAAAAGTCCAAAGGATATAGTTACATTAAACATAACCTATCTGATTAAGTAAATGAAATTCCATACAGTATTGTTCAAAACAACTCAAAAACCCAGAGTAAAGTTACTATCCTTCACTAAGGTTAATTTGTATACTAAGAAAGGAAAAGATACTTGGGATTTTCCCAACTAGTAATTGATGGCAGAGGTTTTAGGTATTGTCCACATTTTATATTCCAGAATGTCTTTGTCTTCTGGAAGTTCACCGTCTAAATTTAAATGTAAGCCAGGTGCAGTGGCTCACACCTGTAAACCCTGCACTTTGGGAGGCCAAAAAGGAAGGAAGGCTTAAGCCCAGGAGTTTGAGAACAGCCTGAGCAACATAGCTAGACAGGATCACTACAAACATCATAAAATTGGCAGGCATGGTGGCTCACCTCTGTTAGTTCCAATTACTCAGAAGCCTGGAGCAGGAGTATTGTTTCAGCCCAGGAGGTTGAGGCTGCAGTGAACTATAATCATACCATTCTAGACCAGCATGAGTGACAGAGTAAAACCCTGTCTCAAGTAAAAGAAATAACTAAAATAAAAAATAAATGTAATCATGCTTTTGCCATAGAAGTATTGAGAGGACTGATTCTTCCTGTAAATTGCCATTACAGAATAGAAGACTGGCATTAAGAAGCCTGAGGTTTAGTCACAAAAAAATTACCAGTTTCTGGAGCACCTGTGGATTATAAGCCACAGGAAGGTCTTTAAGATTTTAATGATCTATATTCTCATATTAAAAATGCCTGAACTTGACACCAATGGAGTTGTACTACCTGCTATTATGAGTCATTGCTTGTTCTTCATCTCTAATATCTTGCCACAGGACACAGCTGGAAGGTCAAGTTTCTTAACAGCTGTGTTACTTACAACACAAAATACTGGCATTTCATTCATTCAATTATTCAAAACCTATTTTTCAAACACATACAATGTGTCAGAGACAGTCAGCTATGGATTCAAAGATACAGAAAATCACAATCCCTGCCCTTAAGAAGCTAAAAATAGGGCGGCGCCTGTGACTCAAAGGAGTAGGGTGCCGGCCCCATATGCAGAGGTGGCAGGTTCAAACCCAGCCCCAGCCAAAAACTGCAAATAAATAAAATGAATGAATAAATGGGATTAAAAAAAAAAGAAGAAGCTAAAAGTATAAGGAGCTCAAGGAACCATAGTTTCCAAAACTTTTTTATCAAGCAATACTTTCAGCTTAAAAATTTTTTTTGAGCACATAGCTCTGATATGTGTATGTGTTCATAGATTCTATATATGTACTATAAAACCAATATGTACATTTTTAAAATGTCAGAATTTTTTTTTTTTTTTGAGACGGAGCCTCAAGCTGTCCCCCTGGGTAGAGTGCCATGACATCACAGCTCATAGCAACCTCCAACTCCTGGGCTCAAGCGAGTCTCCTGCCTCTGCCTCCCAAGTAGCTGGGACCACAGGCGCCCGCCACAATGCCCGGCTATTTTGTTTGCAGCCATCATTGTTGTTTGGCGGGCCCGGGCTGAGGATTCCAACCCACCACCTTAGGTGTACGTGGCTGGCACCTTAGCCGATTGAGCCACAGGCGCTGAGCCAAGCCCAAGAGTTTGAGGTTGCTGTGAGCTTTAATGCCACTGCTCTCTACCAAGGGTGACAAAGTGAGACTCTGTCTCAAAAAAAAAAAAATGGGGTAAAATTCACACAACATGAAATGAAACATTTTGAATTATACAAATCAGTGGCACTCAGTACATCTGCAATGTTCATCATCCTTATCTAGTCCCCAAACACTTCTGACACCCTTGAAGGCCACCCTGTACCCATGAAGTAGTGACTTCCCCATCCCACCTTCCCCATCTCTGCAACATTTTGAAACCAATCTGGGCAACAACGTTATCAGGTACAACTTGGGCGTGTTAAACCTGCCATGTTTGCCAATCCACTGGGCGCAGAGGGATCCCCCCACCCCAAGGCAGACAGGGGCTGCAGCCAGCTACTCCTTGACGATGTTCGGGGTGTAGCTGGGTTTGATAGCTTCAGCAAGCTCCCGTGCATACATCTCAAATCTGCCAGTCATCTGAAAGCAAAACACAGACGGACTTTAGAAGTTCTTATCGTATAAATGTCTCTCACTTACTTGCCACTGGAGGGCAGCCATGAGACAGAAATGTGTCAGGAAGGCTGGTTACTGGATGGTTACAGACTGTAACGCAGAGAACCCCTGTGTGACCTCTCGGCAAGGATTCCGGTGGTGTTGGAGCAAAGTTCACGGATGCCACGATGACTCACACAGCCTAGCCTCCCTGGCCGTGGCCTCTGTGGCCCATCTACCTAGAAGATGTGGTCTATCCCTAGGCAGGAGGGAGGAGGGGTGCTCTGGCCATGCTGCAGATCCCCGGAAGAGCAGCGTATGGCTCAGACAGGGGAGTGACCTGCTGAGTCACTCAGGAGTGGAGAAGGCTGAGCTCTGAGCCAGGGTCTCCTGCCTGGGCCTGAAGGTCTGTTCACTCCATGGGAGATCATGTCATGGACACAGATACAGGTGTCTCCCTCTCTCCTTCCCTCCCTCCTTCCAAAAGCTTTGACATGAGTTCAGGTCCATTACCACAGGTGGGAAGGTTTCTGCTTTTAACAAGTATCTAATGAGACTCAGCACCTGTAACTCAGTGGCTAGGGCGCCAGCCACATACACCAGAGCTGGCGGGTTCAAATGCAGCCTGGGTCTGCCAAACAACAACAACTAAAAAATAGCTGGGCATTGTGGCGGGTGCCTATAGTCCCAGCTACTTGGGAGGCTGAGGCAAGAGACTGGCTTAAACCTAAGAGTTTGAGATTGCTGTGAGCTGTAACGTCACGGCACTCTACCCACTTTACCCACACTACCGAGGGTGACATAGTGAGACTCTGTCTCAAAAAAAAAAAAAAATGTATCTAATGAGAAAACTGCTTATTGTCCCTGCTGATACTTGTTAAAACAACCAGCTGGCATTCTGGGCTCTGACTTCTGATTCGGATCGAATCTGCACTCATTTGACCTGCCCAGGAAGAGAGAAAGGCCAGGAGACTTTTTCACAGGCAATACCTTGTTTGTCTGGCAAGGACCTACAGACTCAGAAAAACAGGGTGGCAAACCCTAGAGCCCGTGTCTGGCCAGACTGGAAGCCCTGGAGTCCTCCTAGTCACAACGGGCAGTCATTCAGTTATAGCAATGCAACACTGCCTGTAAGATTTGCTTATAAATGGGTGCCAAGTTGGTGGAGATACTACTGGACACTTATACAGCAACTCTCAAAGCCAATGGTCCCCTTTGAGGGGAGGGCGCATGCCAGGAGGGGAGGCACCTACACTCCTCTCAGACTCCAGATGTCACAGGGCACTAGGTCTCAAAGCTGGCACGGGCACTTCGGAGGAACACTTAGGACTCCGAGTAGAAGGGGCTGACTCAAGGTGACTGAGCAAGGTGGTGGCAGAGCCAGGCCTGGACTCCATTTCTCTCTATGTCCCATTTCCCACTATTGTCAAGGTCTGGACTATGGAGCCTGGCTGCAGGCAGAACCAGACATGCACATTTATCTTGTGATAAGTGCAAATGCCTGGAAAGGAAAAAGGATTAAAGAAGCCAATCCACTCTATTCTCTGGACAAATGAAATTGAGATTAATTTGTTTGAAGGCGCCCAGAATCTAAATCAGATGAGACAAGGATTTATGGCAGCCTGCTGCTTAGGCATCACTTGACCCAACGGTTCCTCCCCAGGAGCTGGCAAGGAGGTAGAGACCTGGTCCCCTGCGCAGTGCGAGGCCCCTGGGTGGGGATCTGGCATCTCACACTGCTTAGGGCAAACCCAGCAACAATGTTCCCCAGCCTAAGGGCCAAAGCAGAGGAGCAGGACAACAGCAGGGGACCTGGTGACCCACCTTGAAGTTCCAGATGTCATTCATCTGCCGGCAGAGGTTGAGGTTGAGTTCAGCGACCAGCAGCCCATCCTGGCTACGTGACAGCCCAGGAGTCCGGCTGCCATCAGGAGCTGACACGTAGCTTGAGCCATAGAAGTAGCCAAACTCACGGTGAGCTTTAAGAGAGCAAAGTAAAGCATTCCTGAGTTTTCTTTTTTTGAGATAGAGTCTCACTCTATCGGCCTGGGTTGAGTGATTGACCTCCTGAGCTCAAGCAGTCCTCCTGCCTTGGCCCTCCAGGTATCTGGAAGCACAGGTGTGTACTGCCACACTTGGTGTCAAAGCTCAGAGCAACCTCAAACTCTTGGGTTAAGCAACTGTTTTGTCTTAGCTACTAAGTAGCTGGGACCACAAGTGCCTACCACAAAGCCCAGCTAATTTTTCTATTTCTAGTGGAGATGGAGTCTGTTTTTTTTTTTTTTTTTTTTTTGAGACAGAGTCTCAAGCTTTCACCCTGGGTCAAGTGCCATGGCATCGCAGCTCACAGCAACCTGAAACTCTTGGGCTTAAGCGATTCTCTTGCTTCAGCCTCCCAAGTAGCTGGGATTTCAGGCACCCACCACAATGCCCAGCTATTTTTTTTTGTTGTTGCAATTGTCATTGATGTTTTAGCTGGCCCAGGCTGCATTCAAACCTGCCAGCGTCAGTGTATGTGGCCAGCACCCTAACCACCGATCTATGGGCACTGCCTATATAGGAGTCTTGCTCTTGTGCTTACTCTCAAACTCCTGAGCTGAAGCAATCCACCCGCTTTGGCCACAGAGTGCTAGGATTACAGATGTAAGCCACTGTGCTCGGTTAGTTTTTTTTTTTTTAATTAATTTTTAATTTTTTTTTTTTTTTTGAGACAGAGTCTCACTTTGTCACACCTTGGGAGAGTGCCATGGTGTCACAGCTCACAGCAACCTCAAACTCTTGGGCTCAAGTGATTCTCTTGCTTCAACTTCCTCAGTAGCCAAGACTACAGGTGCTGGCCACAATGGCCAGCTATTTTTAGAAATGGGGTCTTATTCTTGCTCAGGTTGGTCTTGAACCTGTGAGCTCTAGCAATCTACCCACCTCAGCCTTCCAGAGTGCTAGAATTATAGGCATGAGCCACTGTGCTTGGCCTTTAATTTTTATTTTTTTTAAGAGACAGAGCCTCAAGCTATTACCCTGGGTAGAGTGCTGTGGCATCACAGCTCACAACAACCTCCAACTCCTGGGCTCAAGTAAGTCTCATGCTTCCACCTCCCAAGTAGCTGGGACCACAGGCACCCACCATAACGTCCGGCTATTTTTTGGTTGCAGCTGTCATTGCTGTTTGGTGGGCCCGGGTTGGATTCGAACCTGCCATTCTAGGTGTATGTGGCTGGTGTCTTAGCCACTTGAGCCACAGGCGCCAAGCCTAATTTTTAATTTTTTGTTTTTTTTTTTTAAGACAGAGTCTCACTTTGTCACATTTGGGAGAGTGCCATGGTATCACAGCTCACAGCAACCTCAAACTCTTGGGCTCAAGTGATTCTCTTGCGTCAGCCTCCTCAGTAGGCAGGACTACAGGTGTCCGCCACAATGGTCAGCTATTTTTAGAAACAGGGTGGTCTTGAACCCGTGAGCAATCCACCCACCTTAGCCTCTCAGAATGCTAGAATTATAGGTATGAGCCACTGTGCTCGGCCTTTAATTTTTATTTTTTTTTAAGAGACAAAGAGTCTTATGTTGCTCAGGCTGGAGTGTGGTGGTGAGGTAAAACCTCACTGCAGCCTTGACTCCTGAGCTCAAGCAGTCCTCCTGCCTTGGCCCTCCAAGTATCTGGAAGCACAGGTGTGTACTGCCACACTTGGCTAAGTTTCAGATGTTCTATTTCACTATGCTGCGTAAGCTGGCTGCATTCGTGTGCTTGTGCAGGTGTACTGTGGGCTCTGCAGAGGGACAGGCACATGGAGGCACAGAGGCACACCCAGGACAAGGTATTAGCACCACTCTCCCCAGTGCCTGCCAAATGCCTAGGCCAGAAGACCCAGGAAGTGGCTTCAAAGGACTCACTCCCCCAATCTCACTATGCTCTGCCCCCGGGAAAATTTCTGAATGTCACCCTTGTGGAGGTGTTGGCCCTTTGCTCCTAATGTCAGCCACCTACAGCCACCCCTAGGGTCACATGAGTCTGGAGGGCTTCCTGTGTGGCTCTGCCCTAACTTGCCTTGCCAGCTGCACCACTGTCACTCTCTCCCTTCCTCCACACCTGGTCCCCTCACCAGTCAGGGAGGGCGAACAGCTGCCCTGCAGGCAAGGAGCAGGCAGGTAGGGCCAAGGACAGTCCTGGACACAGCAGGTGCCCAGTGGATGCTCATTTCCCTGCCTCTTCTGCACCTCTGTCTACAGGCAGCCTCACAAGGCTGGAGACCCTGGAAGTCTGAGACCTCAAGTGGGGACACCTGGAACCCTTCCAGGAAGTGTGTTCCCAGAAAAGAACTGCGTAGCCTCTCCTGGCTTTCCAGGGGACACTCTCTAGTTAGCCCAGATGTCTCCTTGGTAAGGGGGTCAGCCCCTACCTCTCACATGCTTGGCTAGAGATGTGGGACCTGGGGATGTGGGACTCCCAGCAGAGGCGAGGTGGCATGTGCCCTGGGATTAAAACAAGCTGTCAAGGCTGGGTGCAGTGGCTCAGGCCTGTAATCCTAGCACTCTGGGAGGCTGCAGAGCTCAGGATTTCAAGATCAGCCTGAACAAGAGTGAGATCCTGTCTCTCCTAAAAACAGAAAAATTAGACAGGTGTGTAGTAGATGTAGCCCCAGCTACTCCAGAGGCTAAAGCAAGATGATTTTTTTTTTTTTTATTTTGAGATAGTCTCACTAAGTCATCCTTGGTAGAGTGCTGTGGCATCACAGCTCATAAGCAACCTCCAAATCTTGGGCTTAAGTGATTCTCTTGCCTCCGTCTCTAAGTAGCTGGGATTACAGGCACCTGCTACAATGCCCGGCTATTTTTTGTTGCAATTGTTATTGTTTAGCTGGCCCAGGCCAGGTCCAAACCTGCCACTCTCAGCGTATGTGGCTGGCACTGTAACTACTGTGCTACAGGTGCTGAATCCAGATGATCTCTTGAGCCTTGGCGTTTTGGGTTGCTAGAACCTATGATGCCACAGCACTCTAGCCTGGGTAATGGTGAGATTCTGTCTATAAAACAAAACAAATAAAAAATCCCCCTATGCCATAGACTCTAGACATCCCAGGCAATCCACGCTCTTGGGGCCTTTGTTTGGAGTGCTGGGACAAGGTCAAAGGAGAGACGGGAGAGAGGTCACAGGGCAGATGACAGCCCCTCCCTCTTTCAGGAAGCTCACAAAGGGCTCCCTCACATCTTCCTGGTCCATCTTCACACCAGGTCCAGGGGAGGGACAGAGTCTGACTCGCTCCCCAAGCCCAGGACTGCCTATCCACATCCCGGTCAGACCTCCATGCTGCAGGTGTGTAGACATGGTCTGTGGGGTGGGCCCTGTCTGGAGGGAGCAGATAGCAAAGGGAGACTGAGGCCCACTCTTCAGCTGCAACCACCACGGCAATTCATGAAACGTACCTTTCTTTCCGTCTCCAGAGGTAAACTCATTTGGGAAGAGTTCCTGTGAAATGAGAGAGGTAAGAGGAGCCTATAGGTGGCACTACCACTTCAGTCATTCCAGATCACTTGGCCAGACCTAGCACAGCAAAGGTGGAGTTAGCTAGGAAACAGTTCCAGTGAGACGGAATGGTCCACACTCACCAGGCAACCAAGTGCTTATCGAATGTCCCCACCGAGCACCCAGCACTGGGTGGTGGGGAATTTGACAAGCAAGGTAAAGACCTGCACTTTATAATCTGGAGAAAAGACAGACATTGAGCACGGGCTGGTTCTCAGGGCTGCAGAAGGCATGTGAGGCTGGCCCACCTGCAGTATAAAACCCCAGCCTGGGGTCTGTGACGAGGGTGAGTTGGGGGGGGTCCACACATGGTTTTCAGTATCTTCTCACTAAGGTGGGGGTTCCCCTGGCTGATTAACACACCAACTTCTTTTATGTTGCCAGAAATCAGATCAACTTAGCATGGAAATCTTGGTTATCTCAGACTGCCCAAGATGCTCTGATTAGAGTCTGACATCTGATTAATAAGAACAAGCAGGAGGATTATTATGTAACAAATGCATTGTGTTTGGAAGCCCAAGTCACTCAGTGTTTGGGGTCAACGGAGAAAAATAAGAAACCGGATACTCAGAGGTGACGGGGTGAGAACCACCACATCAAAGAGCCTTTCAAAACGATTTCAGCTAAAAAACAAAAACAGGAAAAAAAAAATCAGGAGTAGGACATGATGATATCGTTAAAAGTAACAGACCAAGCCAGTTTCCCCCATTTAGGGGTCCTCAGGATTTGTGGGACATGCCCAGAGGAACAGGCAGAAGAGGTGTAACGTGTCCCTGCCAGGGCCACCAGGTGGTGGCTCCTCTCCTGAGCCAGACCTGGGGGACGTACCTTGCCCACGCGGTTGATGGCGCAGGTGAAGCAATGGTTGGCAATGGCTGCGTTTCTGGCCTCGACAGGCCATAGGGACTCACTGTAAAAGAAATGAGAACAACCAGGTTGCCAACTTCTCAGCCGGACTTGGTAGGTGGTCAGCCCCGAGCTGCGGCCTGACCAATGGCTTTCCTGGGCCTGTGGTGGGGAGAGCCAGGGAGCCTCACTGCACCTGAGGTTCATCCCAAACCTGAAACCAAGCAGGCCGGCTTATCCTCAGCACCTTGCTTGAGCCCAAGCAGCCTTCTGGCGAGGGCCCGCTCATGGTCTGCCGGAAAAGGGGGACAGCCCTGGATCAAGCCCTCACTCTGAGCCTCAGTTTCCTTTTCTGAAGTGTGCCCAGAGGAAGACTGTGAAGACTCAATGACCGTGCACGTGGTCATCGTGGCAGAAGTTCCATAACTGCTACTTCCATCTCTTTTCCTTTTCTTGGGATCCACTTCTGGGCTAGGCAGAACCTCTCCCAGTAAACATCAGAAGGGAGCTGAGGGTCCAGCAAGCTTGCACAGGCCTGTGAGGGCTGAGCATGGCCCTCTGACTGCCCCACCCTTACTCTCCTACCCTGCTGTGCTGCCTTGCAAAGCCCTGTACAAAGGGAATATGTCAGGTTCAGCAAACGAGGAACTTAGGTTAAAGGAATGGAGGGTCAGAGGCTGTAACAGGGTCACCTCCTCTGAGCCCGTCCCTATTTCCCAGTGCCTTCCCATTTTCCTCTTATGAACCCCTAGACCCTAAGTAGAGGCTCCCTGGTTCTCTTACAGGCAAGGGGGGTGTCCCACAGGCTCAACTGAGCTGTGGGTCCTCCTCAGTCTAGCACCCACAAAGGGAGAGTGTGATGGGAGACCTTGCCCTTCAGTTGCCAACTAAGATGTGCCATGGAACCCCTGGGCCTTGTCACTAACAGTCTCTTATCTGAGAAATATCATTAAAGACTCTAGGTTGGCTCAGCGCCTGTGGCTCAAGTGGCTAAGGTGCCAGCCACATACCAACTAAGGTGGTGGGTTCGAATCCAGCCTGGGCCTGCCAAACAACAATGATGGCTGCAACCAAAAAATAGCGGGGCGTTGTGGCAGGTGGTCCCAGCTACTTGGGAGGCGGAGGCAGGAGACTCACTTGAGCCCAGGAGTTGGAGGTTGCTGTGAGCTGTGATGCCACAGCACTCTATCCAGGGGGACAGCTTGAGGCTCTGTCCCCTCCCCCAAAAAACACAAAAAACATAAAAATAAAGACTCTAGATTGACAGGGGTAATGCCCACTTAGAAACACTGAATGACTGGGAGCAAAATGCCCCCAAATCTTTCTTCCTGTCAGCATGCACCTGGTTTAAACCAGGGAGTAGGTGGAGGGGGTGGGTGCTTGTCACAAGCCTAATTCTCAGAAGGATTCACGAGTTTGGGGAAAAAAAATCGCAGGCTTGATTGAGGGGACTCATTTTGCTGCTTTTTTCCCCCAGCTGCTAAGCCAAGCTGACAAAACTTTTCAGAAAGGATTTTTACAGAAACACACCAGTAAAAGACATTTTCAGGAATAAAATAGACTAAATCATTTTAGGGCAATTGCCATAAAACATCTCTCTTGCAATTCTCCAGGGAAGTGTTCTGCGTAGGGACTCAAACCCACAGCTGGTGATAAAATTTATGCTCTCAAAACAACCAAGGGAAAGGAAGTAGGGGTTCGTGAGAGCCCAGTGCATGCGGGAATCGTGGAGAATCTGATGGGGGAATGGGGACGTATGCCATATTCCCAGTGCAGCATACACAAACCCCTAAAAATAATCCCAGTGGGAAGGCAAAATACAACCCGGGGAAGGGACAGTGACTTTCGGATTAATGAGCACACATGGCAGAGATCTCTGGCCACTCAGCCTGCAAGGGACACACCCTGGCATTGTCAGGGTCACACAATTAACCAAAAAGCATTTCACCTTTATTGCATGCTTAGACCTGTGGGATCTGAACACGAACAAGGACCCACTGCTGACCCACAGTGTGTGTGCACACGTGTGTCTGTCTCTGATGCAGAAGGCAAAAAGATGCCAGAGAAGGGCATGGATGGTTCTAAAAGTTGAGATCTGATGCTTTGTGCAGCTGGCAGGGATTTGTCCAGCACTGTGCTTCCAAACACTATCAATTCCACAAATAATCATCTATCATTTTGGGAAAGTCACCCAGACTCCTGCCATCCTAATAAACCACCTGTTGCCATTAAACCACACTCCACGATCATCCTTGTCCACAGAAAAAAATCTTTCTGGATCCAGGCTCTGACCACAGCCTGGATGCATCCTTTTCTTGCTTGTAGATTTTTGCCATGATGCTGAGTTACTTCTATGACAACTTTTTTTTTTGAGACAAGTCTCTGTTGCCCTAGGTAGACTGCAGTGGTATCATCATAGTTCCCAGCAACCTCAGACTCCTGGGCTGAAGGGATCCTCCTGCCTCAGCCTCCTGAGTAGCTGCGACTACAGGTGCCTGCCACAATGCCTGACTAGTTTTTTCTATTTGTAGCAGAGATGGCTCTTTTTAGTAGCTGTACTATAATCCCTGGAAATGATGAGCTGCGCTGTCCTCAGCTGGGACAGGTCCCAGGGTGCCAGCTTTTCTCCTATTGTAAGTAACACTGCTGTGGACACCTTCCATGAACATGAATCAACTTTTTTTTTTTAGACAGCGTCTCACTATGTCACCCCGGGTTGAGTGCCATGGCGTCACAGCTCACAGCAACCTCAAGCTCTTGGGCTTAAGCAATTCTCTTGCCTCAGTGTCCCAAGTAGCTGGGACTACAAGTACCCACCATAACGCCTGGCTATTTTTTGTTGCAGTTGTCATTGTTATTTGGCAGGCCCAGACTGGATTCGAATCCACCAGCTCCGGTGTATGTGGTGCCTTAGCCACTTGAGCTACAGGTGCCGAGCCAAGAATCAACTTTCCCTCCTCTTTTCTCTCTCTTTTTCTTTTTTCTTTTTGAGAGAGTTTCATTCCCTCGCCTAGAGTGCTGTGGCATCACCATAGCTCACAGCAACCTCAATCTCCTGGGCTCAAGTGATCCTCCCGCCTCAGCCTCCCCAGTAACTGGGACTACAGGTGCCTACCACAACACCCTGCTTATTTTTCTATGTTTAGTAGAGACAGGGTCTTGCTCTTTCTCAGGCTGGTCTCCAACTCCTGAGCTCAAGCAATCTACCTGCCTGGCCCTCTCAGAGGGCTGGGGCTCTTTTCTAGCACTTTTCCTCAGGCTACAATTCCAAGAGTACCATTATCTGGCCAAAGGGCAGAGCATTTTAGGAGCTCAGGCAACATACTGCTCTCCAAATGCTGTTACAGTTTTCACTGCCAGCCTCACCACATCCTGGAAAGCCAAGGGTTGGGCGATTCTTGGCTGAGGAAGGAAAAAAATAAATCATTTTTAATAAGCCTAAGAGGCTGCTGAGGACACAAGCAGTTATGAGCAGATTACGCTGGGGTGCTTCTGTTTGCCTAATTCAGGCTAATAAAAAATGGCCCGAGATAGTGGCGTCAGGGAGGGCCTCTGCACACGCGAGGCAGATGGCTGGGTCTGCAGCTACAGCTTTGCCCGTCCGGTCCAAAGGCCAGTTCAGGCTCGGGTGCCCAGAGTACGGGCTTCAGGTTGCTATGGGACCCCTGCAGGGACATGGGGCTCACTGAATGTCTTGAACATAAGTCGGCAGAAGGGGGCTGCTCTGGTGGGCGGCCCCAGGTGGTGCCAGGCTGGGTGACTGGATCATCAGCAGCATCCCACCCACAACCGCCAATGGACGCTGTCACAGGTGACCAAGCCACCCTGAGACTCTGAGGGGAAATCACGGCCTGGTTTTCCTCTTCTACCCAGCAGCACCCCTCCTGAACACCGACCAGACCACCAGGGGAACGGACAGGGCAGAGGACCTGAGGTAACAGATTGGGGGCTGCATCCTGGGCTGGGTAAGGGACCAGGCTGTGAAAACTCTGATTGCAGAGGTGTCACTCTTGAGTAGGGAGCACCATGCCAAAAAGAAAAGGTAAAGCAAATGTCACACTCTGACTTTAGAAGAAATCCGTCTGAAATTTAGCTGAGAGTGGGGACGAGAGAGACAGGTGTGGGCTAACAGAGCTGCCCACTAGAGCTCCCCTGCACCCCCGCGCCTGCTGGGACACTGGCAACAAAGCCACAGAGAGGGAAAGCCAGCACCTCCTGCTCCCGGAATCCCGCTCTGGAGGAAGTTGAGTTAGGAGAAAAATATTTGCACATAAATTCCTAGAGCTTTGTTACTTGTAATGATGCAAAACTGGAAACCACCCAAATGCTCAGCTGTTGGAGAAAAGAGAGAGGCAGCAGAACACAGCCACACAGGTTCAGCTTAGCTCTCCTGCCGCCTTTATTAAATGAGGGACCCCGGGGGTCCTGCCTGGGAGCTTATAGGCTGCCAGCACACCCTCCTCCTCTGCAGGCTCTGCCTTGACCAGGCGGTTCTATCTCTATTGAGGGGTGGGGCTGTTAAGTGTTATAAAAAGGAAACACTTTGCTGGTTAGAAAGACTTTTCCTTGACTGATATTTTAGGGATCCTTTTGGTCACAACCCCCAGATTTGCTCCTTCTCTCACCCAAATGTCTGCCCTCCCCATGCAGGACGCTGCAGGCTTTAGGACCAGGAACCCATCGCCTAGGTCAGGGGTCCTCAAACTTTTTAAACAGAGGGCCAGTTCACTGTACCTCAGACCAATGGAGGGCTGGACTACAGGCCCCTAGATGAGTCAGCTGCTAAGCAGGACAGGTAGCGGTGGCAAAAACACCCAGCCGGCTGGATAAATGTTCTCGGCGGGCCTCCTGTGGCCTGTGGGCTGTAGTTTGAGGACACCTGGTCTAGGTCCAGGAGCTGAAGCCGGCCAGGCACCTAGCATGCTCCAGGCTCTTAGGCACAGGGCTCTGTGAATCCTGACCACGGCTGGGGAGGGTGGAGGCTATTATTTTTATCTCAGTGTTCAGAATCCCAGTAAAGTTGGTGTTTTACAGTAGAGTGGCTCTTCTTAGGGACAAGGAGGGAGGGTTGTTAATTGTCATCTTGAAAATTCTTTTCACTAAAAATCTGGTCAAATATACAATATACAACCTCAGGGCTCAGATGTGTTAGATAACCTGGTGGCTGTGCCTGCTAGCTGCAGTTTATGGAAACCACCTCCCACCCTGCAGCCTGGCCTTGGGCCTGAGATGGTTGGGCCCCAGGGACCCTGGTATACCCTGCCCTCCCAGTGACCTGAGTGCTCCAATGGTGGCCGAAGGGTTGAAGATGATCTCAGCCCCGTTGATGCTGTACATGAGCCAGTTGAGAGGGTGGTGCCGCCCATAGCAGATGTTCACAGCGATCCTTCCAAATGGCGTCTGGAACACAGGGTGGCCTAGGTTCCCCTCCATGTAGTAAGTTGACTGAAAAATAACGGGCCAGATAGTCATGCCTCTGACTTATAAAATTTCCCTTTCCTTAGACTTGACAGAAAAAAATGAACTATCAATTAGTAGTCCAAAATTAACACTCCTGAGTGTGACTCTACCTTAAATTCCAGAATTTCAATATGTTGAAAACAACAACCAAAAACCCCAGACAAAATAACAAGTCAACCCCAAGGGGAAATCACCATGGCTTAAGAATTTATCCGCAACCTCTCCTTTGTGAGGTGGCAAAAAATCCCCAAAGCAATCTTCCACATTATTTTCAGGATGAACTTTGGTGAGGCTTTGGCATGGTATAACTAAAGGCTCAGGTTGGCCAATGTCCTTAAATGCCCAGTTAAACGTCCTTATCTAGAAGGTTAGCACTGAAGGAACCCAGAGCTCATCCAGAGCAGCCCCCCTCTCCTTTCATAGGAGAAAACTGTACCCCAGGTGGGCATGTGACTTGCCCAGCTGATTGAGGCCAAATCTGTGAGTGGAATCCACACCCTACAAGTGCCCTTTTTTTTTTTTTTTTTTTTTTTGAGACGGAGCTTCAAGCTATCCCCCTGCATAGAGTGCTATGGCATCACAGCTCATAGCAACCTCCAACTCCTGGGCTCAAGCGAGTCTCCTGCCTCCGCCTCCCAAGTAGCTGGGACCACAGATGCCCGCCACAACACCCGGCCATTTTTTGGTTGCAGCCATCATTGTTGTTTGGCGGGTCCGGGCTGGGGATTCGAACCGGCCACCTTAGGTGTACATGGCTGGCACCTTAGCCGATTGAGCCACAGGCGCTGAGCCCAGTTTCCAGGTTCTTATAGCTCCCCACCTCTTACCTTCTTCCCCCCCCCCCCCGGCCCCGCCCTCGGTAGAAGGCTGTGGTGTGGCATCACAGCTCCCAGCAACTTCCAGCTCTTGGACTTAGGCGATTCTCTTGTCTCAGTCTTTCGAGTAGCACCTGCCACAACACCTGGATATTTTTTGTTGCAGTTTGGCTGGGGCCAGGTTCAAACCTGCCATACTCTGTATATGGGGCTGGCGCCCTATTTGCTGTGCCATAGGCGCTGTCCTCCACCTCTTACCTTCTTGAGCCCTCTGGGTCACAGCCAATAGCTCCCTTTGGGGCCTTTAGGAATCCTTGTGTGGGCACTGAGATCTCGATTTTTGCTTTCCCGTTTGGAAGGAAAACTGATCCCTATGTTAACGTCAGTACTTCAAGGATTCCATTTTTATTTTTATTTATTTATTTATTTATTTTGCAGTTTTTGGCCAGGGCAGGGTTTGAACCTGCCACCTCCGGCATATAGGGCCGGTGCCCTAGTCTTTTGAGCCACAGGCACTGCCCCAGGATTTCATTTTTAAAACATCCAGGGGAGTGACCTGATTTTGAAATTCAAAGTGTTGGGTGGGACCTATGGTTCAGTCAGTAGGGTGCCAGTCCCATATACTGAGGGTGGCAGGTTCAAACCTGGTCCCTGCCAAACTGCAACAACAACAAAAAAGAAATCCAAAGTGTTTTTTTTTTTTTTGGCAACAGAGCCTCAAGCTATCCCCCTGGGTAGAGTGCCATGGCATCACAGCTCATAGCAACCTCCAACTCCTGGGCTCAAGCGAGTCTCCTGTCTCAGCCTCCCAAGTAGCTGGGACTATAGGCGCCTGCCACAACGCCCGGCCATTTTTTGGTTGCAGCCATCAT